>WOVY01000960.1:0-167107 GCA_013436015.1 Rhipicephalus annulatus | reverse complement strand
AAAAGAAAGACGCAAAGTTACTAATAAAGTCAGTCACTCCCTGGCGATTCACAGCGCGAAAAGTATGGTTGAGACGCGAAAACGTGAATGACTTCAGTTTGCGGGGTGAAACGGGAACGTCTCGAATTGCCTTGTGGGAGAACCTCGTAAGTGACGTCACTGAGACGTCGCACAACCTTGTAAGGGCCGAAGTAGCGGCGAAGAAGCTTTTCGGAACGTCCACGCTGTCGGATAGGGGTCCACACCCTGACTTCATCATCTGGCTAAAAATAACTTCACGGTGGCGAGATTTGTAGCGGCGCGCGCGTCTGCGGTTCGGTGACGTTGAATGCGGTGACGAGCAAGTTGACGGGCTCTTCTGCGCACTGCGCGAATTTGGCGGCATCTGTGTGGTATATTCCTAAGTTGTCGGGCAGGAGCATGGGTCGAGCATCGTCGTGACGTCACGACCGTGGACTACGCGAAAAGGCGTGAAACCGGTTACTTTCTTGATAGCAGTGTTCTACGCAAAAGTTACGTAGGGAAGTATGGTGTCCATTTTGTGTCGATCGATGTCCACATACATTGACAGCATGTCTGCAATTGTCTTATTGAGTCGTTCAGTCAGCCCATTTGTTTGCGGGTGGAAGCCGTTGTTTTACGATGTTCCGTGCCACTTAATCGCAAGACTTCCTGCAGCATCTCTGCGGTGAAAGCTGTCCCAGGATCAGTTATGACGACAGCTGGAGCACCATGACGTAAGACGATGTTGTTAACAAAAAATTGGGCGGCGACATCTGCTGCGGTGGCTTTTGGAAGTGCCTTGGTTTCACAGTAGCGTGTTAAGTAGTCTGTAGCGACGACAATCCACCGGTTTCCAGACGAAGACGTGGGGAATGACCCCAGCAAGTCTATGCCAATCTGATGAAAGGGCGCCTTTGGTGGGCCAATTGGGTGCAGTAGTCCCGCTGGTCGTAAAGGGGGATCTTACGTCGCTGACAGTCGCGACATGTGCGAACGTAGTGCTTCACAGTCTTCGCGAGACGTGGCCAGTAGTAGGAGCGTTGATCCGTTGCAGCGTGCGCGTATAGCCGAGGTGTCCGGATGATGGCTCATCGTGACATGCACGTAAAGTGTCACCACGAAGCGTAGTTGGCACAACAAGCAGATACATAGCTCGTGTAGGATGAAAGTTCTTTTTATGAAGCACTCTATCACGGAAACAAAAGGAAGATAGTGAGCGCGCAAAGCTTCGAGGAAGGTGGGAATGGCGTCCTTCCAGGTAGTCAATGAGCGGGATGAGCTCAGAGTCATGACGCTGTTGCTCCGCTAAGCTGGTCGCTGATACGGCAGAAAGAAAAGTGTCATCGTCTTCAAGGTCAGTGTTGGCATTTTCGACCGGTGCACGTGAGAGACAGTCGGCGTCGGTGTGTTGCCACCAGATTTGTGGACAAAGGTGACATCGAAATTTGTAGCCGAAGGCTCCATCGTGCTAGACGACCTGAGGGATCTTTGAGATTCGCGAGCCAAACAAAGGGAATGGTGGTCGCTAACTACCCTGAATGGGCGGCCTTACAAGTATGGGCGGAACTTGTTATGGCCCTGACAACAGCGAGGCATTCCTTTTCGGGTTGCAGAATAGTTCTTCTCGCTGGGGATAACGTTCTGCTCGCATAAGCGATCACGCGCTCTATGCCATTTGCCACTGAACTAATACCGCTCCTAGTCCAACGTTGCTGGCATCAGTGTGTAATTCCGTGTCAGCGCTTTCGTCAAAATGACCTAGACAGGCGGAGCATGGAGGAGGTTTCGGAGGGTGTCGAACGCATGGCACTGATCAGAACCCCAAACAAGGAGACACCGTCTTTTGTAAGCTTGTTGAGGGGTTCAGCAATCTTCGAGAAGTTTTTGACAAAGCGCCTGTAATACGCACAGAGCCCCAGAAATCGGCGTAGGTCGCGCTTATTGTGGGCACGGGAAAGGTGCAACGGCGTGGGTTTTTCTCGGGATCTGGGCGGATGCCAGCATGGCTCACAACGTGACCAAGGAACTTCAGTTCTTCATATCCAAAATGACATTTGTCGGGTTTGAGAGACAACCCCGCTGTTCTAATTGCCTGAAGAACTGCATAAAGGCGTTGGACGTGTTGTTCAAACGTGTCTGCAAAGACCACGACGTCATCAAGGTGAACAAGACATGATTGCCATTTGAGCCCCGTGAGAACCGTATCCATTATTCTTTGAAAAGTAGCTGGCGCTGAGCATAGACCGAAAGGCAACACTTTAAACTCGTACAGACCGTCGGGGAGTAATAAACGCCGTTTTTCGCGGTCGCGCTCGTCCACTGCGATTTGCCAGTAGCCGCTACGCAAATCCATGGAGGAAAAAATATTTAGCGTTGCGTATACGGTCCAACGAGTCATCTATCCGGGTAGAGGATAAACGTCCTTTTTGGTGACCTTGTTCAGTTTACGGTAATCAACGCAAAAACGCAACGTACCATCCTTCTTCTTTACTAGCACAACTGGCGAAGCCCAGCGACTGGTCGATGGCTGAATGACGTCGTCCTGAAGCATCTGCTGGACTTGGTCACGTATAGCATCTTGCTCTTTTTGCGACACCCTATAGGCATGTTGTCGGATGGGTCTCCAGTAGGTTCCGTGATGATACGATGTTGAGCAAGTGGTGTCTGTTTAACCTTTGACGTAGTGGCAAAGCAGTCTTGAAATGAGCCGAGTATACGCAAAGGCTTTCTCGTTGAGCCGAAGGTAGTCTCTCGTTTACGTCGAGAGTGCTCACGAAGGCCTCGTCAGGGTGGCCATTCGATGAAATGAGCTGAAGCTAACGTAGATGGACCATCGGCAAGTTCTTCACAATATGCAATGGCAGTGTGTCTCGTTAGGTGGCGATATTCGTCGCTGAAGTTCGTGACCAGCAGGTGAGCATGCCTATTGCTAGGCTGAATGATTCCTCGGGCAACACAGATTTGTTGTGAATAAGGAGAGACAAATTGGCCTCTGCAATTACCGCGTCAGACAAGTCCTGTCCCAATTCTACTTTGACAAAGAGGCTGCTTCGAGGTGGGAGAGTCAGAGAATCGTCGGTAACACGAAGTGCTCTTTTCCGGAATTGCATACTGTCAGTTGCAGCGCAAAAAGGATCCTCGAACGACACAAGTAATTCACGGAGGTCGATGACGGCGCCGTATTCACGAAGGAAGTCCATTCCTAGAATGACTGGCCGAGAGCACAAGCGCAATACGAGGAAAGAGCCCGCAAATGTTGACGTACGTATTCGAATGCGTGCCGTGCACATACCAGTAGGCGTCACCAGATGGCCACCTGCCGTGCGCAACTGAGGTCCTTGCCAAGGCGTCGTAACCTTCCTCAGTTCAGATGCCAGTGTTGCGCTCATTACGGAATAATCGGCACCGGTGTCGAGGAGGGCGTTAACAGCATGATTGTCGACTAAGACGGCAATTTCGGCAGAAACAACTTTTTGCTGTCGGAGAACACTGCAAAACCTGAATCGCCCTCGTCTGGTCGTTGCGTCGAAGGAGGGTCTTTTACAGTTCGCCGGGCCGCGACTTCCCCAGAAGTCGCCGTTCCTAGTTTTCCCTGCGGGGACTTGGTGACCGGCTCCTGAAAGGAGCGGAAGACGATGAGGGCAAACTGGGTGACGTAGACCGGCCAGGCGATGGGGATCTCGACTGGTGGTGACGAATAGTCGAAGGAGTACGTTGGCCCGTAAGATAGGCTTCAATTTCGGGGGCGCTCACCGTAGCGCGGGCATCGAGCATCAGGTGTGAAAGCCGCGGAGACCTAGTTGCCGGTATTTACAGTTCCGGTATACGTGACCCGCTTCGCCACAGTGATAGCAGAGCGGACGGTTATCCGAGGTGCGCCACGTGCTTGCCTTGCTACCACTTTGTCTTGAGATGAACGGCGGATGGGTGGGTGGGCTCGAAAACCTTGAGCCGAGAGGTGGGCTTGAAGCAGTGTCGTGAAATGGCTTCGTAGCCTGGTACCTTGGTCGCACAGCAGTATCTGTAGCCGGTGGCGCAGGGGATCGCAATGCCGCTGCGTATGTCAGGACTGGGGCCTCGGGAATCGGCGGTTGCGATTGGGTCTAGGGGTGTGACGGCCTGCCGGACTTCCTGTCTGATTACATCCGCGAGGGCTGACACGGGTGGATGGGATCCTACTGCCTGCAGCTGTCGCAATTCGTCCCGAACGATACTTCGAATGAAGTCTGCGAGGGTCTGTCTCTCGCTGTCAGAGCCGATAGAGCATGTGGTGGCCGGGATCTGGCGTTCGTATTGTGACGACCGCTGTGCAGCGTACGTTCCATCGTAGCTGTCTCACTGATGAACTGGGCGACTGTCGTCGGTGGATTGCGCACGAGCCCAGCGAAAAGCTGTTCTTTTACTCCGCGCATCAAATGGCGCACCTTCTTTCCTCAGGCATGGCAGGGTCCGCGCGCTTGAAGAGTCGAAGCATGTCCTCGACAAACATGGATACGCGTTCGTTCGGCCGTTGGTTTCTGCTGGATATGGCTTGTTCGGCCCTCTCCTTCCTTTCGGTGTTGCGATAGGCGTCACGGAGCTGTCTGCTAAACTCTTGCCATGTTGCAAAGGAGCCCTCGTGGTTCTCGTACCACGTTTTCGCAGAATCCTCCAAGTAGAAATAAACTCGGCGCAGCTTGCGAACATCGTCCCATTCGTTCATACTGGCAACCCGTTCAAAGTGGTCTAGCCAGTCGTCAACATCCTCGAAGATGTCTCCATGGAACGGCTTTGGTGTCTGTGGCACGTGAAAAACATGGGCGAGAAGCGAATCATGGCCATCGCTGGTTTGGACCACCTGGCTTGTCATCGCAGTTGCCATCTTTCTGGGTGTCGATGCCAAGGGACCAAATTCAGGGGGTAACCCACGCAGGCGGCGGCTGATTCTTGCTCTGGCAGATGTAGCTGTCTCCACGATGGCCGACACAGCCGAAGTACACGTACCCAGCACCTCCACCAGTAATGTCACGAACAAAACAAGACCTGCAGCCAGGAGTTCACTTGAACCAGAGCAACGAAGATGTTCTCTTCTTCTTCGCGCCCCAAAAACGCGTATGAGCCACAATGGCTCCTTCGTCAATGGTTGCAATATCATTGAGTTACCGCAAGCGTATCTTCCTCTAAGGCCACGCAGAATGTTTTCCATCATTCGTTCGAACGCTGCAGGAGTGTTTCGAATTCCGAAAGGCATGACGGTGAATTCATATAAGCCGTCTGGCGTGCCAGAATAGGTTTTGGGGCAATCGACGTCCACAATCGGCACCTGTCGATAGCCTGACCTCATGTCTTAAGAGAAAGGAACTAGGCACTTTGTGAACAGCCCGAAGCATCTACAATGCGTGGCAGTAGATAGACATCCTTCAGAGTGATCTTGTTCAATCGCCGAAAATTGGCACAGTAACGAAGAGGACCATCTTTCTTTTTGACGAAGACAACTGTAGACGCCCATGCGCAATGTGAAGGTTGAATAACACCTCTTCAAAGCATGCCGTCAACTTGGTCAGCAATGACGTCGTCTTCTGTTGCTCACACGCGATATGGTCGTTGTCGCAGCGGTGGGTGGGACGCAGTGTCGATGTGGTGTTCGACTGCTAAGGCCCGGCCGAGGAATGTTTGTGCAACATTCTAAAAAAGGTGGAAGCGCTCAAGGATGGTGAGGAGTTCTGAACGCAGCGAAGGTGGCAATTCTTCAGCCATGAATGTTTCAAATATGTCCATGGATGTTGGGTCAGGTGCGGAGACGAGAGCCAGTTATTAGACGTAGTTGTAGGGTACATCATTGGGGACGGATAAAATTCTGGTGGAGTTGGTCGTCTCGACGTGGCCAAGGCACTCGTGACAAAGCATGGATAAAGGGGAAGACTCGTGATTATAAATTGCCATTGTGGTACAACCTTCTACAAGGCCAAGAGCAGCTAAAGGCCGTAAGAAGGGGTTGGGAAGCTCTTCAGGCCACGAATATTTGACATGGTGTGAAGAAGAACATGCCGTCAGATATGGCACTGTATCGAATCGGTACAACAACAAAAGGGCATGGAGAGAAGTAGATGTCGTCGTTAACGACAAGTTTAGCGGTATATTAGGTGTCGACGGAGGCTTGGTCATTAAGTGCGCAGAATTCAACCTCGGCCCGAGCACAGTCGATCATGGCGTTGGGCCGCCACAAAAACTCCTTCCTATGATAATGATATAGGAGCGCGATGAAAGAACGATGAACTCTATCGTATACAGAACGCTCTGGATTGTCGCACGCGCTGTGCAGACTGCGGTTGGTTCTGCAGGTTGAGCACTGGCTACGTGAAGCGAAGATCTGGAGAAAGGCGTCATGACCCCACAAATCGAGCGGAATCGATAACAGAAACATATGCGCCAGCGTCTACAAGAGCGACTGAAGTGGTATTTTCGACAAACACATTGATAACAATGTCAGGTGACGAATAAAGACTTCGGCAAACCAGAATTTGCGCAGTTCTTGCCTCAGGAACCACGTCGTCTAGTTTACCCCTCGTTAGACGCTGGTTGTACATGCATAGGAGAAGGCGAGGGGCGGCTTCAGGAGGCAATCGACGACGTCCCGACTGAGGGTGGCGGTGATACTTGTAGTAGGCTTGCGTTGGAGCGGAGGAACCATAATGCGCGTTGCAGCCAAGTGGGAAGAAAGGCTCAAGGCGGTTTTCATCGGTGATGTGCGTCCAGCGGCGGCCATACCTTGCGACGTGTCCTGGGTATCGACATACAAAACATATCAACCGATTGTCGAAGGTGCGCCAGGGGTTGCTGGTGTTAGTGCCGTTTCAGGAGGATAGAGGTAGGAAAATAGCTCGCACGAGGCTGGAATGGAGATGCAGGCACTTTTCGAGTTTGAACTGCTGCAGCCGCGGCGTATGTGGTTAGAGCAACTACAAAAATGTGCTCGCCGGCAGCTGGTAGCGCCTGTTTGACCTATCCTTGAATGACGCCCCGGAAAGACGGATGTAGAGTTGTGTTCGGTTGGTATGAAGGGCGGCAAGGAAGGCTGCCGTGACATGTATTCGCAGACAAATGCTTTTATTTTGGCTATTAGAGACGCTTGGCCATTAGTGACCATTGCTAACACTAAACAGTTATGTCAAATCGTGTGCTGGAGGACGTCTTATCAGAGCTTGTTGCTTCCGCAATAATTCGTAACTTTCACACACACAATATATATATGTATATATACATTGTGATGAACGAGACAAAGAACAAGAGACAACAACCGATCCTGGGCCAGCTCTTCTTATTCTGACTTCGTTCTTCTCTTCCTTGCTCTAGCTATCCGCGCGCCGGAGCCCCAGTGTCTTTCTTGGTCATGACACTCGGCTATGACTGCGCGCGCGCGGAGCTGGTGGCAAAGTTTCTGGGGGGCAGGCTTGGCTGCATCGTGGTGGTCAGCCCGGACCACAATGCAAGATGCAGTGATGGTCTGGGGAAAGCATTTCTGGTGGACGGCACTGGCTGCTTCGAGCCGGTCACTCTTTTGCATGCCACGATGTCTCTTGAAAAAGTGCTGTGGAATCAGGTGGCCGACACTGGCTGCTCCGTTGCAGCCGACGCTCTCGGCCATGCTGCAATTTGGTCCGGGTATCTGCCAGAGTAGATCTGGTGGTCGATACTGGCTGCATCTCGGAGGTCGGCCTCGACCACGCTGGAACTGGGTGCCGAAGTCTGCCACAGGCCTATCGGGAGGTCGAGACTGGCTGCATCATTGTGATTGGTCTCGGCCATGCAGAGACACTCTGCGGGAAGCAGCTAAACATGCACTTGACAGCGCGCTTCGGACAGGCTGCAAAATCAGCGGCTGACGTAAAACACCGGACGAGGATTGCCGAAAGCGTATCCCAAAAGACGCACTAGGTGCCTTGGCTGGTGCCGAGAGAGGGTACGCAACTTGTGTGATGCGTGGCAGAAAACATAACTCACGAACGGTCTTGGCATCTGCGGCAGGACATTCTGTGAAGCTGTCATCGTATTGGCTGCGTCTGTGGGGTCCCTCTCATGGACGCCATGACTCGCCTAGGGGGCTGTCGAACACTCTGGTCGGTGACTATGGCTAAGCTAAGCGTGCTATGGCTAAGCTAAGCTATGACTATGCTAAGCGTGCTGCGACCATAGCAGTCCCAGCACGCTTAGCAGGCAATTCCGTTGGCACAGTTTGGGGCACTGGTCTTCATTGCTGTCGGCGTTCTGGACAGGCTGCGATGCCAAATGCTGAGGCTCGAGGGTAGTCTTGTTGCCTGTTGTCAGACTGGAGGGCTGCGATGAGACATCAAGCTGCCGCCCCACTTGAGCTCGATATATGGTAGTGGACGTGTTGACGAAGGGTCCAGCTTCCTGTGCCCCTCTGTATCTCCTCCCACGAAACAGTACGGGTGGCCGATGGCTGACACAAATTTGGGTCCGGTACCAGCGACGAGTCTGGAAGCTCATGTGGAGAACTGGAGTGCTCAGCTGGAGCCTCGAGATGGAACCCTTCTTGAACTCCATCCTCTTGTACCGGTCAGGTTGAAATGGGTAGTGGAAGGGAGATCGGAGAGTGGCCGGCCGAAGGCAGCTAAGAGCTTGGAGCTCCACTCCACCTAGGACTGCTGCTTGAAGCCTTCATACCAGTGCCACGCCGCTGCACCTTCCAGAATACGGTCTACAGCCACGGTCCGTTTCTGAGATTCCGTCCAGGCCTCGCGCATTGCTATCGCGTTGACGGTTGCCAAGCAATTGTCGGCGTCGTTCCGGACCCCGTGGAATTCTGGTAGTTCACAGACAGCTGGTGATTGTGAGGTGGCAGTTGGCAACACAGAGATCACCGACGCGAAGCAGTCGAGCTCGTGTGAGAGCTCGATCAGAGAAGACCGAAGCTCCCTGCGTTGCTCCGGTGTGCTTGCCTCAAGGTCGCATGAGGCAGCTACATCCAACACTGCGTTAATGTCACACAATGCTGGCAACATTGTAGGAGCTCGCTCGGCAATCGACGCTGTCAGTTTGTTAGTCTCGGCGCGGAGCAGTGCGATGGTACGCCTCAGTTTCACGGCACTGTCACACAAGGCTTCTGAACCGCTTCGGTTCGCGTCCGTGAAGTACGTGCTTCTAGTAGTACTCAGTGTGTGACACGAACGTCCAAGGAAGCATGAACAGCGTTTCTTGGCGGCTTTTGTGTTTGAAAAGTACCGGACAGAGAATGCAGGCTGTGGGAAGCTTGAACAGCTTTCCCAAAGGACAGGATGCCCACGCGTAGTACGGCCGTGAACTATAAGCAGAGTGTCCAATGGGTGATGCCCTGGCATTACAGAGGATGCATGGACGCCGTCCACTGATGGTCTGATGGGCAGCAGAAGCGGCGGCCGGGTTGTTGACTCCATCGCCAAAGAAGCGTGAATGGCGTTCCTGGATGGAGAAGCCCGCACTGCCGACGAACCACGAAGACACGTGAAAGATAATCAACACAATATATATATATATATATATATATATTGACCCGTGTCTACATGTGGACAAAAACGATGATGGGGGGGATTTAGCGAACACCAGGTAGTGGGCCTCTGGCTCGACGCGAGAACGAAAGAAGATCTTGTGGCTCAGCTGTTCAGAACACGCTGCTTTTGCTGCCTCAAGGCGTACTTGTGCTTTGTTCGCGTTGTACTGCGACACTGGTGGAGGTGCTGGCCCGCGACCCCGCCTGATGCTCCACACTCCCACGGGGAGCCGTTCATCCAGCCCAGAAGCACTTGTCGACACTCCCGTGCATCGCTTCAGTCGTCGCTTGCGAGGCCTCCTTCCAGAGTTCACTCTCTCACAGGAACACTCTACAAAGCACCGCTCAGATCTACCAATGGCCACCGCCAATCCACAACAGTTACTACGAGACAGTAGTTTGCCAACCCCATCTCAGGTAACCTTTTTTTCACCGCTGGTGCCTGATCGCTTTGGTGGTGGAGCACATGAAGACGTTGAAGAATGGCTTGATCACTATGAACGTGTCGCTAACACCAACCAGTGGTCCCTTGAACAAAGGCTTTCCCGCGCCTATTTTTATCTCGACGACAGCGCAAAAACTTGGTACGAGAACAGAGAAGGCAGTTTGTCATCATGGAGCGACTTTAAAAGAGGAATGATTGACACATTTGCCGATGCCGACCGGCGCGAACATGCGCAGCATTTACTCGAGCTACGGGTTCAGAAACCCAATGAAACGGTCGCAATTTTCGCTGAGGACATGACTCGTCTCTTCCGTAAAGCTGACCCGCACATGACCGACGACAAAAAGTTGCGCTACCTCATGCGCGGCGTTAAAGAGCAATTGTTCGCCGGACTTTTGCGGAACCCGCCAACCACCGTGACAGACTTCATCAAAGAAGCTACGGCTATCGAACGGGCGCTTCACCTACGATGCCGACAATACGATCGCTTGTCCAGCAGCGCCCACATGCAAGTCGCCGCTACGGCATCTGAAAATCAAAGCTCGTTGCGCGATTTGATAAGAGAGATTGTTCGCGAAGAGCTGCTGAAGTTCCGGAATCTGGTCACGGAACCACCCACGGCGTCTGTCGCTGAAGTCGTCCGCGAAGAAATACGCCAAGCGTTTTCAACAGCTGATCCCACTGACGATCAGCGACCTATGAGCTACGCAGCCGCGCTTCGCCGCCCGCCACCCGTTGCGCCGTCGTACCGCCAGCCATCGGCAGCCGTTCCTTGGTCGCCACAAGAACAGACACCGCGACGACCTGCCGTCGTACCGCCGTACGAAATGCCGCCGTACCAAGAGCCGTCTCCCAACGGGACACGGCATTTGCCACATTACGAGCCGTTGCGCCGTCCACAGCTTCGTAAAACAGACGTCTGGCGCACTGTAGATAGGCGCCCGCTTTGTTTTACCTGCGGAGGTGTGGGCCACATTTCCCGCCATTGCTGGCACCGCGTAGATATGTTTCGACCTCTTCGGCAATGGTCTGACGATCGACGCGCCAACGACGGCTACGCACCACGCCGGGACACTCATTCTCAAGGACTCCCCTTGTCTCAGTCCCATTTTGACAACCGCCGTGCCAATAATGACGACAGTGTGCCTGATTACAAGCCAGGTTTGGGACGTCGACCACGCTCTCCGTCTCCGGCATATTCGCCTTCGTCGCGCCACCGAACTACAGCCGACGTCAGTGGAAGGAGGTCACCAAGTCCACGCCGGGGAAACTGAAGGCGGCGACCTCCGGGGGTGAGGTTGCAGACCGTCAAGGCGACGAAAAAAAGCCCCCGTTACTTGTACCACAGGACGCCGTAAAGCCGAGAAGTTGTAACACCGACGAAACTGTGACCACAGACCTTACCGTTTCGGTAGACGGACAGCAAGTTACAGCCTTAGTTGACACCGGCGCCGACTTTTCTATCATAAGTGAAAACCTTGCCGTACGCCTCAAAAAAGTGAAGACTACGTGGACGGGACCTCACCTGAGGACAGCAGGCGGCCAGCTGTTGATGCCTGTCGGAAGGTGTACAGCAAGACTCGACATCGGTGGCTCTGCTTTCGTGGCGACGTTCGTCATCCTCACCTCGTGTTGCAAGGACTTGATCATAGGGATGGACTTCTTAAGAGAATATGGTGCCGTCATCAACATCCCGGACCGTTCAATTACATTCCGCAACAGCTCTGGTTTAGTTGACTGTTCAGACGCAATACGCAACAGTTTACGTATAATTGATGATGATGTGGTCGTCCCGCCCCGGTCATGCACTCTTGTTTCAGTAGAAGGCGACGAAGCGTTTGATGGCGAAGGCATTGCTGACCAAATTGGCTCGCTGCTATTTAGTCATGGCATTTTGGTCGCACGAGGTATCGTCCGTCTCACTCGTGGACGCACGAATTTACTTCTGACGAATTTTAGTGCTGAGCGCCGGCACCTTCCGAAGGGCACAGCTATCGCTTCGTACGACAATATTGTAGAAATGCGAGGCAGTTTATGTTTGTCGGTATTGGACGAAGAGCCTAATCCAGAACCAGACCCCATTCACGATGTTGGCACCACTCTGTCAAAGGACGAGCGACAGAGACTTCTTCAGCTGCTAGCCGAACTCCGCGACTGCTTTTCAACGACATCACGAGTTGGTCGAACACCTTTGACAAAGCACCGAATAATCACCGAGGACACGGTGAGACCTATCCACCAGAACCCTTATCGTGTAGCTTCAAAGGAACGCGAAGCCATACAACAACAAGTCGCGAAAATGCTTGCAGATGACGTCATTCAACCGTCACAGAGCCCCTGGGCATCGCCTGTAGTGCTAGTAAAGAAAAAGGACGGCACCCTGCGTTTTTGCGTCGACTACAGGAAGCTGAATCGGGTGACCAAGAAAGATGTGTACCCGCTCCCACGTATTGATGACTCCCTTGACAGACTTCGGCACGCTCGCTACTTTTCTTCCATGGACTTGAGGAGTGGTTACTGGCAAATCGAGGTAGACCCAAGAGACCGAGAGAAAACCGCTTTTGTGACCCCAGATGGTTTATACGAATTTAAAGTCTTGCCTTTCGGTTTGTGCTCCGCGCCCGCAACTTTTCAAAGGCTTATGGACACGGTACTTTCGGGATTGAAGTGGAAGACGTGCCTAGTCTATCTGGACGACGTTATAGTGTTTTCGACCACTTTTGACGAGCATCTCAAAAGGCTGGAAGTTGTTTTACGTGCCATACGGTCCGCGGGCCTAACATTGAAACCAGAAAAGTGCCATTTCTGTTTTCACGAACTTCAGTTTCTCGGTCACGTCGTCAGCAACGCAGGCGTCCGGCCCGATCCTGGAAAAATCGCCGCCGTCGCACAGTTCCCAGTACCCTCCAATAAGAAGGCTGTCAGACGCTTCCTAGGCCTTTGTGCCTATTATCGCCGGTTTATCGCAGACTTCGCCCGCATCGCGTCACCACTAACTCGTCTCACAAGAGATGATGTTGCCTTTGAGTGGAAAGAAGAACAGGAGGCTGCCTTTAATGACCTGCGTCAACGTCTCCAAACGCCCCCTGTGCTCGCCCACTTCGACGAAGAAGCCCCGACGATGCTTCACACAGACGCTAGCAATGTAGGTCTTGGGGCTGTGCTTGTGCAACGGCAAGAGGACACAGAAAGAGTGATCGCCTACGCAAGCCGAACGCTAACACGCGCAGAGGCTAACTATTCAACAACAGAGAAAGAATGTCTCGCCGTAGTATGGGCAGTAATGAAATTTCGCCCGTACTTGTATGGCCGACACTTAGTTATTAGTGACCATCACTACCTTTGCTGGTTAACTAATCTAAAAGATCCCACCGGCCGATTAGCGCGTTGGAGCCTAAAACTGCAAGAGTTTGACATGACGGTCGTGCACAAGTCAGGCAAGCGACATATGGACGCTGACTGTCTGTCCCGTTCACCTATAGAGTCGGCAACTCTACCCGAGGAGGAGGAAACGGCATTTCTCGGTGTCCTCGACACGACCGCCATTGCGCAGCAACAACGTGACGACACTGAGTTGCTCGGCTTAATTAACTACTTGGAAGGCAGATCTCAGAAGGCGCCAAGAGTTTTCACAAGAGTATTGTCATCGTTTTGTTTACGGGGCGGAGTACTTTACAAAAGAAACTTTTCGTCGACAGGATCCGCCTATCTGCTCGTCATACCAGCAGCCCTTCGTGCCGAAATACTCAAAGCATGCCACAACGAGGTGACCTCAGGCCATTTGGGTTACATGAGAACGTTGGCCAGAGTACAGCAAAGGTATTACTGGCCGAGACTAACCACAGCCGTGAAGCACCACGTTCGTACCTGTCTCGACTGCCAGCGACGCAAGTCACCACCGACTAAACCAGCTGGCCTACTGCAACCCGTGCAGGTCCCAACAGCTCCATTCTACCAGATAGGCATGGACATTTTGGGCCCACTTCCTATGTCCACTGCAGGAAACCGCTGGGTTATCGTCGCGACGGATTATCTGACCCGTTATGCCGAGACAAAAGCTATTCAGAGAGGTACAGCAGCGGAGGTGGCCAGGTTTTTCATCGAAAATATTGTACTGAGGCATGGTGCACCAACCGTCGTGATCACAGACAGAGGAACCGCATTTACGGCAGCTCTTTTGGATCACGTCCTGATGCTGAGTGGAACAACGCATCGTAAGACCACTGCTTACCACCCACAAACAAACGGGCTGACGGAGCGTCTGAACAAAACCATTGAAGACATGCTTTCGATGTACGTAGACATAGAACACAAAAATTGGGATGAAATCTTACCATACATAACGTTTGCGTACAACACGGCCAAGCAAGAAACGACCCGCATGACCCCGTTCAGCCTCGTTCATGGACGAGAAGTACGAACTATGTTAGATGCGATGCTGCTGCACGAAAGTGACGACATCGACCCAGACGCCAACACGTTTACGGAACGCGCGGAAGAAGCTAGACAACTGGCACGTTTACGGATCCGCCAGCAGCAAGAGTACGATGCAGGCCGCTACAATGCTCACCGCAGAGCAGTTGTCTATCAAACTGGCGACAAAGTATGGATTTGGACACCCGTACGGAAACGAGGACTATCGGAAAAGCTCTTAAGAAGATACTTTGGGCCATACCGAGTGCTGCGACAACTGAGTGACGTCACTTACGAAGTTGTTCCAGACAATTCGTGTAGTACCAATCGTCGCCAGCACCATCCTGAACTCGTTCACGTAGTGCGCATGAAGCCTTACGTGAGCGAGTGATTGCGTGAAACTTATATTTTAACAAAAACTGCATTATTGACTTCGCATCGGGTCGATGCTCTTTGAGAGGGAGGCAAATGACCCGTGTCTACATGTGGACAAAAACGATGATGGGGGGATTTAGCGAACACCAGGTAGTGGGCCTCTGGCTCGACGCGAGAACGAAGAAGATCTTGTGGCTCAGCTGTTCAGAACACGCTGCTTTTGCTGCCTCAAGGCGTACTTGTGCTTTGTTCGCGTTGTACTGCGACAATATATATAATGACGGCTCGGTTGTAACGAACGAGATTAATTGACCGTGAACTTGGGAATGAACAAGCGCAACGGACCCGAAGATAAAGCGCACGTTTAAAGACAATTATGACTGTCAGCCAGAACAGGTGATGATGATTGACTGGTGTTCAGATGAGGATGAAGCGCGTAATAGATGCTCACACTAATTCCGCTCACGTGAAAGCGGCCAGCCTGGCCGCTGCGGGCGAGTAATCAAGGTAACGAGAAAGGTGTGAAAAGCTTCATGCGGTAAACATGTACAATTTTGGTGCTGCAGTAACGACGGTCAGTTGGTACGACAAGAGGCGTCACACGATAGTTGAAAGGTGAAGTGTGCTGGGAAACTACATATGGGCCGATGAATCGAGGCTGAAACTTGTCGCACAGACTAGTTGTGCGAATTGGTGTCGATAGCAGCACCTCGACACCCAGTCGGAATCATACCACACGATGAGAGGGGTCGTAGACAGCCTTCCTTGCTTGTTGCGTAACTTCCATAATTATATGAGCGCGCTGGTGGCACTGGGCAAGGCGAGAAATACATTCTTCGCAAGAAGATGGGGATGGAGGGCCATTGCAGGTGAAGAAGGAAACGTCGATAAAGAAATTAGGTGAACGTCCGTAAACCAGGAAAAACTGTGAGTAGCCGGTTGTGCGCTGAACAGCAATGTTGTAGGTGAAAGTGAGGAATGGTAGAGGTTTATCCCAGTTTCTGTGAACCGGTTTAATGTACACGGTGATCATGTCGGCAAGGGTTCGATGAAATCTCTCAGTCAGACCGTTTGTTTGAGGATGGTAGCTAGATGCCGTCTTGCGTGTAGTACCAGAAACGCGAAAAACTACACTTAAAATCTGTGATAAGAACAGCTTTTCACGGTCACTTTAAAGTACACGAGGACCACCTTCAGGTAGAATTAAGGCCTGAAGGACGAAGTCAGCAACTTTCTATGCTGAACCAGTAGCTACTGAAGTTGTCTCGGCGTAACTCGTCAGATGGTCTACGGTGGTGACTATCCATCCCTTTCCAGCGCCAGTAACGGAAAGGAGCCCATAAAAATCGACACCGACGACCTCGAAAAGTGCTGTAGGGCTAGTAATTGGCTGTAATTGACCAGCAGGAGAAGACGTCAGAAGTTTGCGATGTTGGCACGGAGATCCAAAACCCACGTACTTTGCTACGCTGGTAGAAAGGCCAGGCCAATAAAAGCGGCTTCGACTGGGGTCGTAGGTTTTGTGATATCCGAGGTGGCCAGCAGTCAAATTGTCATGAAAGGCATTAAGTACATGAAGTCGAAGAGCGCGCGGCAGAACAGGTACCCAGTGATGACCATCAGGATGATAAATGTGATGATACAGCACACCATCATGAAGCTTCAAGTGGTCAAGTTGTCCACGAAGCCGTGCATTGGGTGGACGCGTTGCTCCTGAGAGGTGATATATATTGCGCCGACAGTACGAGTCAGCCTGCTGGCGAGAAATGGAGGGTCGATGATCGTCTAATAGGGGCTGGTACTGCGAGGCGAGTAGGGCAACAGAACTGGGAGTCACGTCCGCACTGGTGTCGTTGAAGATGGCAGCTGGAGTGTCGAACGAAGCCTTAGGTAGAAGGCAACGAGAAAGATCGTCGGCGTCTTGATGTTTTTGCAAGAATAATAAATAATCTCAAACTGATACTCCTGTAAGCATAAAATTCAACGACCCAAGTGTCCCGACAAGTTCTTAATTGTGCAAAGCCAGAATAGGGCGTGGCAGTCCGTTACAATAGTGAATTGACGGCCGTACAGATAAGGACAGAACTACTGTATGAACCAAACCACAGCGAGGCTTTCCTACTCAGTTATGGTATAGTTCTTGTCGGTAGAAGTAAGCACTTGGCTAGCATATGCGACGACGCTTTCGCGTCCATAGTTATCGCGTCGGAGGAGAACAGCACATATACTGCAACTTCTGGCGTCGGTATGTAGGAGTGTCGGGGTGGGGCCATCAAAGGCTCTGGCGCGAGCGCTTCCTTCTATAGGTCAAACATTCTTCGAACCACACAAAGGGAGCATAAGAAGCAAGTAGTTCGTGAAGGGGCGCAGCTATTGAGGCGAAATTTTGTCTGAAACGACGAAAATAGGACGTGAGGCCAACATAACTTCGCAAATTCTTAGGTCTTGTGGGGCGTGGAAATCAAAGAACGGCAGCGATCTTATCGGGATCAGGGCAAATACCATTCTTACTCACGACATGGCCGAGAACCTTCATGAATTTGGTGGCGAAACGGTATTCATAGGTGTTGAGCTGCAGACCCGCGCCGGCGAGGCAAGTTAGGACGTCATCAAAGTGCCTAATGTGCTCAGAAAACCTTGACGAAAAGATGAGAATGTCATCAAGGTAGCAAACACACGTCTTCTATTTCAGACCACGCAGGACGGTGTAGATCATGCGTTCAAACGTCATGGGCACATTGCAGAGCCCGAAAGGTATCACGTTAAAATCGTATAGGCCATCGGGGATTGCAAACGCCGTTTTCTATTTGTCGTCTTGCATGGTAATTCGTCAATATTCCGAACGCAAATGAACGCTTGAAAAGTGTTTGGCGCCTAGCAGTGAATCAAGGGCGCTGTAGATGCTTGGCATCGGATATGCTTCCTTGCGTGTGATGTTGTTAAGTGCCCGGTAATCGATGCAAAAGCGACCGGAGCCATCTTTTTTCGTAACAAAACAACAGGGGAAGACCAAAGGCTAGTTGATGGACAAAATATTTCCCGTTGTAGCATATCAGAGATGTTTTCTTCGATGATTTTTCGCTCAGCGAAAGACGCGCGGTACGGGAGGCGATGCACAATAGATATTCCCTCGGTCTGAATGCGATGCACTGCAGTGGTAGTTCGGCCCTATGTCGAGGAGCAGGTGTCAAAAGGATCGGCGTGTTTCGTTGACAAAGCAGGCAACTGCTGCGCGTGCATTGTTGGTATGTCATCCCTGATAAGGGCTGTTAAGGGAGACGAAGAACCAAGCTTACTCATAGAAAGGTCGTTAATAGAGGTAGGTTTGTGTGGCGTGACGCTGACAGGCTCAGAATCCACAACCCAGGCTACTGCAGGGCACTCTGGCAGGGGAGCTTTTTCGGGTGTTACATTCGCTGCAATAACGAGCGCGGAGCCTTAGCGAAAGCGTACGACACCTGACGCAATGGCTATGCTTTTGGGGACGCAAGCCGACGAAGGGGACACCAAGACGTCACCATGGTCGATGTCTCTACATGTCACGGTCACAATTCGCTCTTTATGTGGTGGTAGTTCAAGATCTTCGCGAGCGAACAGGCGTAGTGGCTTGTAGACGCCTCCGTCAAACACAGAGTCCGCATTAGTTAGGTGCAAGTTCCGTTCACCACAACATATAACAGCTTAAGAAGAAGATAGGAGGTCCCACTCTAAAATTAGCTGGTGAAAGCAGCGGGTAAGCACAGTGAACTAGATGTAATGCAGATTTTAATCAATAAAAAAATTGGCGGATCCCACGTACAGTGAGAATCGGTAATATGCGAAACACGTATGAGAAAGGTTGATATGTCACTTTAAAATAAGCACAACGCTACGAGGAATAGGTAAATAATTCTGTACTTGACTTTTGTGTCATGATTATCATGTTTGAATAAGTCGCCTACCTACGTTATCTATTCACGTAAACGTGATACCAATTTTCGTATATATGGAGATAGCAAAACGGCTGCGAGCATGCTATGAGCGTGGTATGTTGTGTTCTTGCATGACACGCGTGTCAGGATTATCATGTTTAACTAGTCCTATATTTCATCATCCATTGACGTTACGTAAAAACCAAATTTCCTATATGTGGAGCTGGAAAAACGGCCGATAGCCGATCATGAAGCGCCCAATATACTCGAATGTAGCGTCGACGTATGCGCACAATCGGCACGGCGACACTACGTTAGCAAAACTAGAGCACTCTATTATAGTCTGACGCCAGGCATGATCGGCGCGACCAGCGTCCATCGGCGCGGCCCCACGGCAACCGGCGTGAATTGGGATATGCTGCATTTGACGCCGATGCGTTACCCAGACAACACTGCGTCTCCCTTATTTCGTAACGTATGGATGCTGGACGCGCTGAAACGTGCATGCGTCAAAGCAACGCAGCGTGGCACGCGCCTGCGAGTATATGGCAGGACCGGCGCCTGGCGTGGCAACGCCGGCGTGACGCGACAAGTTGAACACCGGTGAGCACGCGCACAGTGTCAAGTCGAAATTTATTGTCAACTTTACTGTGGCATGTAGTCATGTTCTCACATGACACGCATTCTATGATTAACATGTTTGCACCAGTAACATACCTTCATCATTCATTGACGTCATGTAATACTGAATTTGGCATATATAAAGCAAGCGAAACAGCCGCTAGGGCATCATGAGTGTAGCATCTAGTCACGTTGTTACATAGCATGCATGTTGCGATTATCATGTTTGGGTGTGTCATTTACCTATGTGGTCCGTTCGCGTCATCTATTACTGAGTTTGGTACATGTGAAGCTAGTGAAACGGCCGCGAGCGCATCATAAGCTAGCATGTAGTCATGTTGTTACGTGACACGCATCTCATAATTATCATGGGTTCGTCATCCATTCATGTACCATAATAACAAATTTGGTATATGTGACGCAAGGGAAACGGCCGCGAGCGGATCATGAGCGTAGCGTGGTATGTAGTCATGTTGCATTACACGCATGTCATGATTTTATGTTAGGGTCAGTCGCTTGTGTTCGCCATGCACTCATGTCATACCAGACCAGGTTTGAAACATGTCATATGAACAAAACCATCGCAAGAGCTGCATAAACATGAAATTTAAATCATAAAATTAATGACATACATGTCATGAATTCAATTTTACGATGAGTCAATTATGTTTTTTATATAGTCATGTTAGGCCATACCAAGTTTGGTATTATTACCATTTTCGAAACGGCCAGGAGAGCTAAATGTCGTAGGCGGCTAGATAGATAGATAGATAGATAGATAGATAGATAGATAGATAGATAGATAGATAGATAGATAGATAGATAGATAGATAGATAGATAGATAGATAGACAGACAGACAGACAGACAGACAGACAGACAGACTCGAAGTCGCTGAAGTTCGCTAAGAAATACTCCGCATTTAACACGAGCAGTACAAAGAGCAAAGCGCGGATAGTGTTCCCCTGGGCTTCGACTAGAGTGGGTCCATTATAAGGTGACATTACTTCAATGGGCGTTTGCACAAATCATACCTAATTACAGAAACTGTAGCACCGGTGTCCACCAAAACGTCCACGAGAACTCCTTCCGCTATAATAGAAACCATGTTGAACGGGTGTGCTGGAGGTATATCAGTCCTACTGTTACATGCAGTTTCTCCTCCGAAAACAGCATCATTTAGTTTTCCACTCGGTTGCCAGCGGTAAACGAGGCTGGCCCAAGAGGAGAGGAGGAGTGACAAAAGGGCTAAGGTGATTGGCATCGGTTTGAACGGTAAGTGTTCCGCGTCGCAGTGGATGCAGACGGAGATGGAGACCGCTGCTATTCAAATGAATAACGCTGGGTGCAAGAATCCCCACGGGAAAAGTCGCGTTCGCTCATGTCGTACCCGTGACGCTCGTCCTGCTGGTGCTTGTGGCAGAAGCGCGCTATATGGCCACGATATCCACAGTAAAAACATGTTGGGCGAGACGGGTGCCAAGGCGGGTAGAGGGCAGTGGGCACACCGGGAGATAGCGCACTCAAGTAGTTAGACGAAGGGTCGGATGGCATTAGTCGGAAGTGGACCGGTGGTGCAGCAGCAACCGTCGTGAAGTATGGCAGTGGCAACGTAGAGTTCACGTTGCGAGGAGGTGCAGCCCATAACTTGCGCTACGTTGGAGGGCTGGACGGACGTAGCTGTACGGGGGCTGGACCAGTGAATGATGTTAGTTCCTCCCTTACGATGTCATGCAAGGCCATACTTGCAGGCTGTGAGACAGATAGAGAAGGTGGCGAGAAGCTTATTGATTGGAGTTCTTCGCGTTTGATTTCCCGTATCATGTCACGCAGGTCCCGGTCTGCTGGACTGTGTTCGCCATTGCCCAACTGAATGCGAACAAAATCAAGTTCTTCAAGACGTTGACACGTAGAGACGATGTCAGTGACCGTAGAAGGACTCTGGGCAACAAGGACATTGTAGGCAATGCATTCGATGCCCTTCAGGATGTCAACAGTTTGTCTGACTTGGACATCGAAGAATTGACGCGCTGGCAGAGCGCAAGGACATCCTCAATGTACGATGTGTATGACTCATCGTAATGTTGTTGGCGAGTATCTAGGGTTCTCTTCGCTAGAGCGGATTGAACGGCTGGTGTGCCGATTACTTGGCGAAGCTGCTGCTTGAAGGCAGGCCAGTCGGTGAAGTCAATCTCATGGTTCAATAACCATGTCTTGGCAACGCCCATGAGATAAAGCGATACTCGGCGGAGCTTGTTAGAGTTGTGCAAGTGATTAGTTGCGCTTACCTGCTCGTAGTTCTCGAGCCAGTCCTCCACATCTTCCCCACGGAGACCAGCGAAGATCGGAGGGTCGTGCCGGTGGTTTACGATGTAAAGAGGAGAGGCTTGCGGCGCAGAGATGGGAGCAGTAAGGGCGTCCGCCCACTCACTCAGAAAAACGTTGGCGGACCGAGAGTCAAGGTGGCCTGAACGAAGCTCCAGCTAGGAGGTGTTTTGAGAAGAAGACCGGGATTGTCATTCTACCTCCATCCCGTATGAAGACTCGCTTGTACGAAGTTTATGGGCCATGAACTCGGGAACGAACGGATCGAAGGGTACAACAGACCTTCAGGAGCAACGGACCCGAAGATGAAGTGCACGTTCAAAGACAATGATGACTGTCAGCTCGAACAGGTGATGATGATTGACTGCTGTTCAAATGAGGATGAAGCGAATAATAGATGCCTGATATATATATATATATATATATATATATATATATATATATATATATATATATATATATATAGGAAAGCCCTGCCGCGGTGGTCTAGTGGCTAAGGTACTCGGCTGCGGCTGCTGCATTTTCGATGTCGGCAGAAATGTAGGCCCATGTGCTCAGATTTGGGTGCACGTTAAAGAACCCCAGGTGGTCAAAATTTCTGGAGCCCTCCACTACGGCGTCTCGCACAATCATATGTTGGTTTTGGCACTTTGAACTCCACATATCAATCAATCAATCAATCTCTACCAGAAAAATAGGGAAAGCGCGGGTAGAAAAGTAACACGACGTTGCTTCAACTGCGATCATGGTCTCAGTGCCCATTGAAAAACCCCTAAGTTACTTCTCCTTACGTAACAATTACCTGAAAATTGCTGGGTAGGACGAACCCAAATACGGGAGCTTCACTACCAGGACTTTGTAGCAGCTACCACCTCGCCGGACTCTCACCTTCGCCGATTGCAATGGCCCAAGAGCAGCCTTCCAAACCTTCGAGGCCAACTCTAATGGGTTTCGCGTCGTATTACAGCGTGCCACCAAACTTCGGTGGGACCTCAGGAGAAGGCGTTTAGTGTGACTGAAGAACTATTTATTTTTGAAGGGATGAATAAATTTTGTAGCAATGGAGGCAAGACAAGCGATTGCGTGTTGCCAGTTGGCGAGTAGCTTTTCGTGTAGAGAACATCATTCTGGACGCAAAAGGTGGCAGTCCCCTAGAAAGTAACCGCGGCGCGTCTTGTAGGTCATCTACATAAATAATCGTTAAGTGGTATTATATAGCACATGAATACTACGCTGCTTCGGTGCAATAGTGGCTGTGTTGACAACTCCCAAGAATGTCGTGTCGATGTTTTAGTCATCAAGAATGACAGGCTCAACTGGCTACCTTCATCAAAGTCAGCGTCGGTGTGCATCTTCCCAGATTTGTAGGTGATGGTTAGGTTGAACTCTTGAAGCCTCAAACTCCAACACGCCAAACGGCCAGATGGATCTTTAAGGTTGGTTAGTCAGCACCAGGAGTTATGATCACTGACACCCTCTATTGAGTGGCCGTAGAAAGTGTATGAATGTTGATGACCACCAACACGACGGCGAAACGCTCCTTCTTGGTAGTCGAGTAGTTTTCCTCCATGCGAGAGACAGTTCTGCTGGCGTGGGCTATCACTTGGCTATCACTTGTGCACTGCTTCCCCATCACAACTGATTTTCGACTTCTGGGTGGGTAGATATTGCATCTGGTTTCTGGCTACATGCAGCATAGGACATATTATGCGCATGCACTGTTCAGTTATTAAAATAATCTTTGGTGTATGGCTCTGAGATTAGTGGCCTCTAAATCAAGGGGCACATGTCTATACTAGCAATGCTATTGCCACTGATGCATACTGTCAAACTTAGGACTCTGGTGCAGCATGGCATAGTATATAATGATTTCATTATGATGGCGCAGGACTTTTTTGGAGAATATGTGCACAAAAGCAGCATCACTCGTTAAGGAATAGCGGGTCTTTATATTACTGACATCACAGGAAGCTAACAGACAAGGCGAACATAGAAATTCAGCAAAAGTATGACTTGAAATTTTATGTTTTTTTCTGACTCGCCACGAGTAAATTTTCAAAACCAACTGAAAGGTATTGTCGGGATTACATAGCAAGAAAAGACAAAAACGTAACTTAGACCTCCTTTTGTTGTCTGCCAAGCTAACCCCTACAGTAGCAACACAATCACCACCACCACCAGCATCTCTCTCGCTGCGAAGTAATATATATAGTGATGCCACTTTTATTTGCTCGCATTGTTGTCACGACGCTTTTAAATGTCGCTGCACATTTTATTTGACGCAGCTTGCAAGTTATGCAAAGCCCGTCTAGCGTAACAACCTTCCAAGTGAGCTGACAACTGCCACTAGCTACAATGGGCTATGTTTCACAATCAACGGCCGCCTACTGTAAATGGCCTTGTTTCACGTGCACCGTAAAGACCTAGCTATGAAAAATAGTACGACATGTGCTACGTGTTTGCACGAATCAACTCACACTGCCGATCCACTAAAGTTAGCCTCGGTGACAGGCAGGTACTTTTCTAAAGAATAGCCGAGGCAAAGGCCGACGACAGGCTCTCGTCATGTTGCGGTACGCTTACACAAGCTGCACATCAAAAGATTACCTGTACTCTATTGTGTACCCTCGAATGGAAAGAAAACAGATTGCTAGCTCGATTGCAAGTTCACGACTAGCCGCAACTGTTTGTCCAACTTACTCGCACACCACAGCGAGTGGTTGATTCTAGTGCACGTGACAGCTATGAACAAAAAAGCATTCGTACAAAAGAGCATTAACTTTTACTCACAAATTTAATCTGCTTTGTCACTGACGTTGCTGAGGCAGCTGAAATTTTCTGCCCGGATCACCCGGATGACAAAGTCAGAATTGCCAGGTCTTGGTAAGGAAGTGTCGACGAAATCAGACGAAATCGCTCGAAATGTGGTCAGGGAAGTATTCATTCACAACAAAAATAAAGATTCCTTCAAGCCTTCTTTACAAAAGTGGCATATAGCACTCGGAAAGGCAGCGATACTGTAGTCAGCTAGCAAGTCAAAGTCCACTGTCGCTCAGCTTGGCGAGTTATCACGACCGATGTTGTTGTTGGCACAAAAAACTTCAAAACACTCTTTTAAATATTGTAGCATGCAATTTATAGCTTTTAAACAGCACCAGCTAGCTGTATAACCAACAAAACAAGCGTACTACTTCTTACAACTGCGGTCAGCTTGCGCTGCGTGTCACACGGGCACCGATCCTAGCAGTGGGATTAAGACAGTCGCGCTTTGCGCATCGTGATTTCCGACTCTTCGGCAGTAATTTTGCTGACGTCTGCACCAAACACAACGTGACAGGCCTGATCACGATCTAAAGACATCGTTACAAAGAATCAGCAAGAAAATTCAGGCGATGCTCGCAAAATTGCGAAAACCAGCATGAGCTGATTCAATTGCAGCATATATTTTGTTTCATCATACCGAAGCTCCGGATGGTTTGCAGCTGCAGTAGTCTTGAACAACACATGCGTGAAAAGTGAGTGTTTTACGTGCCAGAACGATGAGAAAATACAAAGCGAGGGTGACAGCCGTAAAGAGGCGATCAAGCGCACCTGTCCAAATAAAGTTAATGGCAGTATAAGGTGCTAGGCGTTGCCTAAAGCTTGCTATCAAAATATGCAATTCAACACAACAATACCACTTCAACCACACCATGGTTTCGACGCTTCACACAGAAATAAACACTGCCAACGTCATTGACAAGGTGACCCAGCATGATGACGTGTGTGTGTACTGTTACTCTCAGATACACCTCGCTCTCAATGTGACATACACCATACCACGTGAACACAATACGACAGTTTGTAAACGACAATAACTAGACGTATACACGTGAATGATTTAGTAAGAAATGCGCAAAGTCAAAACAGTTCATCTACGCGCGTCCTCTATTAGTGCGATAGCGTTAGACAGCTCGTGTTGCAGAAATTGCGTCGTTGGCACGGTGGCTTGCGAGCGAAAAATCTTCCGTGAGAAAAAACTCGAGAAAGAAGCAATAAAATAAATAATAAAGTTTTCGGTCCCGCTAATTATCAAACCCGGGTCGTTCGCGTGGCAAGCAGATGTCCTACCACAGAGCTATGACGTCACTTGCGGGTCCTTCGTGAAAAGATACTACATAAATTCCATGTAGTGAAAGGAGTCTCCTTAACGCACTTTGTTCAATCGGTGTAACGATGAACAAGAGCCCATTCGGTGATTTGTAGGCGCACTTGGGAGGCCATCAAACTACGTCGCAAAAAGCAGATATAGAGCAGCGCTTCCCACTAAAACACACTGGAACTTTCCAACTGCTCTAAAAATTAACAACAATGTCCATCTAGCGAAAAACATATCAAGCCGTTCCAGAGGAGTTCATCAAGCAAACACCAAACACTAGATAATGTGCTCCCATCTGTGAGGCATTGTGAACTCTCTATGCCCTTGAAGGAAATGCCACTTCAACAAACCATAACACTTGTATACATTTAGTTTTTCAGTCTCACGACACCATTAAAGAAGTGAAGTACTGCAGTTGCCATTTCACCGACAATAAGGCAATGCTTGTTGCGGTTAGCCAATCTCCAGAGCCCTTCACTACGGCGTCTTTCATAATCAAATGGTGGTTTTGGGACGTAAAACCGCACAAATCAATCAGCTGTTAGCCAGAAGAGGTCTCCAGAAAAACAAGTCGAACTATTGCCAGATAACTAACGCAAGACAGGCGACAGAATGTGACCATTTACTAATACAAGTGTCACGCCTACGCGCAGTCCAGAATACAAGACCATGTGTCTATAACACTGTAGAATATTTTTCTTAAAAAAGTACTGGTAAATAAAAGTGCTGTTGAATACCTCAAAAACCTGTACCATTACTATAGGTACATATACGCGAGCACGTTTGTGCGCGTGTGTGTGAGCTTGAGTAAGCCATTACAACTACTAATAACTTCAAGACTTCATCATTCTGCTGTAAGTTAGGCTTAGATTTGACGTAAAAAAATGAAATCATAAGCTCCATATGTGAGCAATCAGCTTTTCATTGCAATAATTTTGAGAGAAGAAAAACAACACTTGACGTTGCTTCTGGAACACGACTTGAAGGACCTGTCAAAGATAGCAGTTCCTTCATCGGCTACAGTTGTACGGAGCAGATTGAGGTCAAGTCAGGAAATACTGATTAGGGAGACGATTCAGTTCACCTAATGAACTATGAGTTATTTGAATTCCGGCAACAGGTTAACACAGCTAGATAAAGACATTGCGTACGCATATGCGGTCACTGCCGCTAAAGGGTTATATATGTTTCCCTTAGAAAAAAGTTCTCACCTGCAAACAGTAGGTCGCATAAACCTTGACAAAATGCTCTAACATGCACACTTTTAACCCGTGATATAAGCACAACTTTGTGTGATGAAAGGGTAGGCGGGTGACGTCCTTGGTCTTCAGTGCAGGCAATTCGAGTATGTGTTATTTGGAGCTCAGTTTTCTATTGCTGAATATTTCAGCAGAGGGCCATTTGCCCAGACTCTTATTCCTTGGCTACACCACTGCATTCCCTATGAAGCCCCAATCTTGCAATTTAGTGCTTTTAGTGGCTCATCAATCAAACTGCCTCTCTGGGGGAGGTGACCATTTCAGCCATTACGAATCTTGATCTACATGTCGAACTAAAAGTTACAAGGGTCGTTGAACTTTTTGTAAATTTGTAGTTTAGATTTTTTTGGGTGAAGGGGCCAGTCAAGCTGTGAAATGCAGTTTTTTTTCTCTTCACACCAAACCACGTATACAGTGTATTTTAGTGTATTTGTCGCGTGGTTGAACAAATTCAAACTCAAACTCAAACTCAACACTTTGAAAAGTCTTCAGTAAACGCGTTCATATACCACATGAATAATAAAAATAATGAGAACTTCATGTGTGTAAAACAGGATAAGTCACAAAGACATAAAATACAGGAAGAGTGATATGCACCATCTTTGGCCAACTGAGTCGTTCAATTACGCTTGCTTTTAGTTCTGTTTGACTCTCCCATTGATTATAAGACTTCCTAGAGACACATACACCACAAAATTGCATGCAGAATATCCACAACAATCCTCTTTGCTCGTCTACACAAAGTCTGGAGAAAAGAAACTCTGAAGATATGACTGAGGTAGATTGAGAAACACCGTGAGAAAAAACTTTAACAGCTGCAATGCCAAAATGCACTGTTGCTGGCAGCACAGGCAACAGTCTTCCCTACTACTTACAGTCACTCACTTTAAATTGTTGGTTTTAATAACTGTTAAGAATGACAGCTTCTATGATTTATTCATAAATCGGGCCTTTCCGTTTTGATGGCCATACCTGACACAAGCTGTCAAAGGATCCTCCTAAATTTTGTGGAGATTACCGTGATTTCTGACACATCCTCTGGTTCGTAACGTGTACGTCCACTGATTGCTAAAAAAACAGCCGGCTGGCCTTAGCCGCCCCAATGAGCAAAAAATTATGAATTAAGACTCTCTACATTACAGGAACCAGCTTGCCAGATGTGTGCAAGATTTCTTTCTCTCCACAGGCTTAAAAAATAGCACGCGGAGAGCGGGTGGTCTGTCGTTCTGTATTTGATCAAAGCAACACGACGCCATAATTCTGCGTGTTTTATTTATATGCATCAGCACATATGAACTTACGGAAACGTTTCTTTTTAGAGCGTTGAACTGCGGGCCCACTTATTTTTACGCAGTGCGTAAGTTGATGTTGTGACGTAGGCTAATGCTTATATATAAAAATAATCAACATAACAACGTTCCACAACGAAATCCTAACCCGTGACGACCCACGGAGAAAAGCTGGCCGATGCCCACGCGCTCCACTACACTTTACCAACTGTTCGCTGCAATGTTGTAGGTATTTCGTCTGGTCGTTGCGATGCAGTATGCGTGCGTTGATGCACGTGTCATTAGACACATTTATTTGTGCGTACGTATCGAGCCTGCGTACGCAGCACTGCCATGGGAAAGAACTGCGCATCTGCAGTACGTTACCAATCGATTCGAAAAGTGCGCGCTACACCCCCCCCCCCACCAAAAAAAACACGACTTGCTTAAACGTGACCAGACGAAGCGTGAATGACGTGACACTCTCCCGATATCTCGATTGATATAAAACCAGATAGCAAAACGGCAGCGATGGCATCGAACGCAGGGAGCAACACAGCCAGTCCAATTCAAGTTTATTTCACATTGAGAAACAATATTGGGCTGCTAGCGGTGATGCAAACCAGCGATCCGTTTAGGCATCCGGAGCAGTAAGGAAAAATTTCTTGGCGCCTCAGAGAAGTCCAGAAAAAAACGTTTTAAAGCGAGCTGTGTGCACGATCGCCTGAACCTGTTGCGCGCACGGTACTCGGAGAGTGATCAGCGAGTCAAAAAAAAGTAAGACTTGATGGTTGTTACAGAGCACGGTACAAAATAAGGTGCGTTAGTCGTTGGGTGACCTTGCTTTTAATTGGTGTTCGTACGCTCGGTGCAGAAGAAGAATACACGGAGTGGAACTAACTGCTAAAGAACATCCTGAGCCTGATTGAAGGCACGTCGTACAAAGTGCGCAGGGCGAGGAAGTCGAGGAATGCCTGCCATGCTGAGCCATGCGTGCAACCACGAAAATCAGCAGCAGCTGCCAGAGATGCACACGCCTCTAGATACGCGGTGCGCAATACAGCCTTCATCGACGAGTGTGACACTGTTGGGGAAGAAATTGACGTTGATATTAAGTATGCGCTTCGTGATTGCTGTTTTTTTTTGCTGCCGTAAGAGGCTACGTTGCTTTTTTTTATATAGATCAACACCTCCAAGAAAATGCTGAAACACAGTGCCCCTGTCCCCAGGTCTCGAGTAAAATAGCTCAAAGTATCATACAAAAAATCGGGCAGCCGAGTGAGAACGCGCGACTTAAAGTGCCGCAGCCCAGTAGTTCAGAAATAAAAACGCCAGTTTACAAAGCTTTTACCTGATACTTAAACTGCTTAATCTTCATATTCAGCATACGTAATAATATTTATTATGAGACGGTAGGTGCTACGAAACTAGGGGCTTAAAGTTATGGTTTTAGATGCATCCTCAGGCTTGAAACAGTGACCAAAACTTGCGCTCAAGATAACCATATAATTCATTTTCCTAAATGTTCTTGAATGGACAGGGAGCTCGAAGCAATGAAATCTCAAACACATCCTAATACATTTTTAAAGGTGGTGACATACCTCAAATAATGGAAGCACTCGACAATAAAATGCGCTCATGGGTGCTCTGTTATCAGACCGCACTGCCTACTCTACGCCGGAGCAGCTGCTGACTCGCATGGTGACTCCTGATGACGACGTCATAAGTGAAAGTGTGTTAGGCATAGATTGACCCGCTTCCACAAAGCCTTCCACAGAGCTTCCACAGAGTCGGCTGAGGCTACGCATGCTCGCTCAGCAGATATAGCTACGACTCTTGCAACAGCGGGTCGTAGGAGTGCCGAACCGCCAAGGGACGCGCATGCCAGGACTGCAGCGACTGCTTCCGAAACAGCACGTTGTGAGAGGGCCGACGCATTCGCAAGCCCCACCAAGCAACCCCAAGCGTGGTAGATATTTTTATTTTCGGTATAATAAGCGATATTGCAATTTAGGTGCGACGAAACTTGCGCGCGACCCATTATGAGAGTAGGCGTACTGGCAGGACAATTACTCCTGCGCATATGCCAGTTACAGGGGCTAACCCAAAGTGGCAAGCCCCTACTTCAATCAGTGTTGCGTGGACTCCTCTCAGCATTGTTTCGACTTGACTTTAAAATAATGTAGCCATAACACATGCAAATCACCTCGCAGCAGTTTGTTGCAGCGAGACAACACAATCAATAACTTATGATATGTACTCGGCCTTTAGCTTGATGGAGTGCCGTAGCCCCAGCCTCAAAATCCAGATGAAGGGGGTGTTTTACCAAAAATTAATAATAAATATAGGTGTTCTTCAGAGCCTTCCATAAGTGGGCTTTCCGCGAAAATTTTCCTGGCAATGCTTGTGAAACGCACTCAAGAAAAAGCTGGTGGAGAGTGTGATGTGCACAGATGTTAATGATAGGACAAGGTGTGCAAACACAAAAACACTAGAGACGTCAAAACATCTAACGACGTTCCTGGTGTCTCTTCTCTTGTACCTTTGTTCACACACCCTGTCTTTTTAGCATAAATACACGGTGACTAGCTGAGCTCTAAATTATTGAAATTATTAAGTATGAACAAGCATAGCTGATATTACTGGCCCACTTTCACACATACTGATAAGTGTTTTGTGTTTGAACTGAAGCAAAAATAACAATAGCACACAGGTTTTGTGGCTACTCGTTTACCACCGTGAAATGGGCATTTGCGCTTGTGGACTTGCAGCGCCACACTGTCACGCAGGGTCAGAAACATTCAGACGTACGAACAAATATAAACGCCGGCCATGCCACCGTGCGCGATGATCAGACGAGGGAGAATAGCTTGGATACCGACATTATAGTATACTCATTATTTTTTTTCACAGCACAACAAGTACATTGCATGCGTGAAGAACGCGGTAAATTAGACTCCATTGTAACGTGGTAGGAATACGTGTGACAAAACGATCTGTGAACATTCGTTTAGGAGAGCATGAGTTATCTCTTCAAGATTCGCGCGACTTCATCTACCGGATCATTGCAGGTCATACTGTTGTCGTTCCGTTTTTGAGAAAACCACCGTCATCTTCAGGCATCCGAACCAAATAAAGAGAGAACTCGCTGAGGCGTATCAAATTTTGATTAGTCGTAGCATGTGCACCAGTGAACCATCCGTCATACTGCAGAAAAATTATTGTAGTTATTTAGGCCACTCTAGATTACCGCAGCGAGTGTGAAAACGCTGCTTTGGGGAAACTCTTGTTCTGCGCATGTCGTGATGTCAGCTTCCAGTAACTCTATATATGTTTCGCCCTTTTTCCAATGAAGAACAGTTGTGAGTCTGCACCGTATGTTCTTTCTCTTTTTGCTCCTTTGTTGTCCTGTGTTTCTGGTCTTGTGCTGTAAAGAAATTCACGATGAATCCTAACCAGCTGGCCATATTGCTACAACTATTCTTGAATTCATGAATTCCACAACCGCAAAAAGTTTTTATTACAGGAAACTTATCCAGATGTCACAAAGTTGACTGCCTTCGCTGGCGTCGATTTTCATGAATGCACAAGGGTCGGTTGTCAGGAAGATAAAACAAGTATTTTATTTTAAACTTCCCGTGAAAACGTCCAGCAAAGCAAATAAAAACGTCAGTTGCGTAAACTTCACGCCGTATTTATTGGAACACAATCATAACGTGAGGGGTGAAATTTTATTAGGTCTAGGAAAAAAACAGAATTTCAGTATAGGGTACGCAAATGTCTACTTTAGCAGCAAAGTAAATCTGAAATTAAAAAAAAAATGTAAAAATAAAAAAAACTCACGTCATATCCGCAAAATTATTGTATTATATCTGACTGTCACGTGCACAGCTCTAGACCGGTTAATAGACGATGACTGCTAAAAAAACCGTGCTAATCGACGCGTGTTGCATTAATGACCGCAAAATGCATGTCAACCACGGAACCACCAAAAAGTAAATTACCACCAGGATATTTAAAGGCGTTCATTTTTTAGGTATTATGCTTAGACGACGGCTGACCGCAAGCTCTAGAACGGTCTACAGACGAAGGCAAGTCGACTTCGTCAAAGCCAGAGAGTTTCGACACATTTGCATTTCCGCTGACACCGCTAGTGGCCACTTTACACTGGCCTTTCATTCGAAGGTCCCCTTAGATAATCAATTCGCGACTCACGGTCAGCTTAAAAATTATTTTGAAGACTGCGATACGAGCGTTTTGTGCGTTCATGCTGGCTGTTGAACGCACCATATGCGAAAGCGCGTAGCAAAACAGCTTCTGTAATACATTGTGCAACAGCCGCAACTACAAACTATGTAAATGTTATGTTCTCGCTAAAAACAACTTTCAATGGGCTGAACGCTGTCTCAGTGCTGCCTGAGAAACTACGAATTTTGCTTCAAAGCGGTCGTTTAACAAGCTACCTGCACACTGCGTCGAGCTTCGCAAGAGCTATCTGAACACACTTACCTATAAGCTCAAATCTTACAATGCTTGGTACTACGTTGAATGGTAGCACTTTCTTCCGCGCCATAGACGTACTTCACATCATACCGCGTCCGTCCTATCCACAACACAGTCTCGCGAAAGTATATCTGACCGCACACACCACATCGCTGAAGCCGTAGTGGAGAATAATCGCTGCTCGCCTGCTGCGTGGTAGTTTGCAGCAAAGTGTTTGATTCTTCGCTGGTCTTGCGTGAATAAAGTACCTATGATAACGATGTTCATCAGGCAAACCAGGAGTAGGGCGAAACGGCGTTCACCATGCGTTTTAGCATGTGCGACGTGTACAAGGGCAAGTTGAAACGTTCCCGTAGTACACCTCACCACAGCTCTGTGCGACTGTTTCTCAGCCAGTTCACCAGGGCAGCGCATTGTCTCAAGTTCAGACTGGCAGGGCAGATGGACGTGTTTTTGAGCGCTCCCAATCACCTGCGCAAATAACTGTTTTGCATGTTTTGAGCTTGCCATTATATTTATTAAACAGCAATTAAAACCTTTGTAGCACTTATTACATTGTATGGTTTTTCGGAGGTTAGTCATCAGGTATTTACTAGTTTGTGTGTGTATGTGTGTGTTTTTTGTGTTTTTTCTATTGCCAACCCGTGAGGGAGGTACACGAACATCGAACACGCAAATTTTTGTAGTGGAGCTTAGACTTTCTCCTTCCCGTAGGGTAGGGTTTGTCGTACGCCGTGTTTTGTAATTATCCAGTGGGACAATTCATAAGGGCAATTAGTGCCAGAAAAGCATAGTTAAAAAGGCTGTAAAGAGTTCGGGTTGCATGGTGGGCTTGAAAATGGACCCAAGTGCAGAACCGAATGAAGAGGAGCCTGCGCCAAGTGTAGGCAAAGTGAGGTCGAGGAGAAATTGGAGAAAGTGAAGGTTGCCCAGAAAGAGCTGCTGATAAGAGTCACTGAGCTGGAGACTGCGTTGGCGACAAAGCAAAAAAAACGAGGCCTATGGGAAAGAAGCTGAAGTCCGCCAAGGAGGTACAAGCGATGGTGAACAAAGGAGCGGACGATGGAGACAACAGTAGGGCACCGGCAACTAGAACGACGTAAAAGAAAGAGCAAGCAAGTATGGAAAAAGCAGGTTCAGTTGGTTCAATTGTCTTAAGACCAAGCTTTCGCGAAGTAGTGGTGGGGCTGGGAGAGACAAAGCAGGCGGCGTCACAGGTGCAAGTAAACACCAGGTGCAATACACTCAAGCTGAAAAGTCGTGTCACAGGATAATCGCCGGGGACTCGAATTTAAATCGATGCGTAGAGGCAATCAAAGAGAGGGTAAGGGGTGACAAGAGCGTTGCAGTAGGGACGTTTCAAGGACGTAAGCTGCAAGCAGTCATGAGGGAAGCGAGCAGAATACTAAAAACTACAGCTGATGTACAAAACCTCGTGATAATTTCAGGTGGTTTAAACGATGCCTTAAAAAATTGCCCGCAGCTTCCCTCGGGGGAACACTGAGGAGGATGCGGAGTATATAATTGGTTAACGGGGTGTTAAAGTGCGACTTACTTGGGTCGATGGCTACATTGGTTAACGTGGTTGTGAAATGGGGTGTTAAATTGCGACTTACTTGGGTCGATGGCTAAATTGGTTAACGTGGTTGTAGGAGGGGGTGTTAAATGAGTGAACACGTACACACGTATGCGAAAGGGCGGCGCTGGTCGAAGGGACGTCGATCATTGTGTTTGTGCATTCGTTGGAATTCATTTCACCGCGACCTTGGACGTCGACGCGCCGTACAAACCAACCGACGAGCGGCAACTGAGCGAGCGAGCGCCGACCTTGAGTATATATACAGCGCGACGGCGCATGCGCTGTCAGCTGTCGAATGTTCTCGAAGGAGAAGCGCGCGCGCGGCACAGATGGCGACGGCGCGACGGCGCATGCGCTGTCAGCTGTCGAATGTTCTCGAAGGAGAAGCACGCGCGGCACAGATGGTGGGCGACGGCGCGACGGCGCATGCGCGCGCGTCAGCTGTCGAATGTTCGAGAAGCGGTGCGGACGGCGCACTACAAGGCGCGAGTATAAGATGCTTCCACATCTAATAAAGATACGGCAAGACTAGAGACCACACTGGCGAAAGGGGTCGACGGCATGTGCACCACTTCTCCTCAGGTACAAGTAGTGATATGCACGAAGCCGGAGCTGCCGGTGCATGACGGCAACCTGCAAAGAGCGCTTGTCAACGCAAACTAAGAGACATGGCAGATGAGTCAAGAGAAAGACATTGAGGTTGTGGAAATAAACAGAGAGGTGCATAGGTGGGGTGGTTTTCAAGGGGACAAAATCCACTTCGATGGGCGACGAGGTCATGAGGTGGTTTGGTGATTTGCAGGACGGGCAGTAGCTTTCTTGGGGAGCACGTGGGCCCTTCGGGGTGCAGGATAGCAAGTAATGAGGAAACCAACCAGAGAGACTCTATGACAGGTGGTATGAACAGATACGATTCAAAAGTGGCACCAATATCTAAGACAAGTAGACTCCGGGGCAAAACTAGACGTAGCCACGAGGGCTGAGCCAATTCAGACGTAGGGTATATTATTATGCAGGGTGGCAAGAAGAGGCTGAAGTGGGAAGAGATAGAAGAACAGCTAAGGGTGGAGAGGCCGTTCGTATACGCATTTGAAGAAATACATCTCAGGGACATGGAACAACCTCCTAACAATCCGGATCAGCCGTGGGAATATTGTAAAAGAACAGATGGCAGCAGAAGAGGGGTGGTATTGGGGCATTCATTTTTAAAAGTACAGAGTGGCCAAGGGTCCAGCAGGAGTGCAAGGAATATTTATGGCGAAAAGATAATGTGGCAGGGCAAACGACAATCTTTGGTTTGGCGTACTGGTAGACGGAGGCAAAGGCCAGAGTGGAAAACCAGGCAATGGTCGAGTGTATATCAAAAAAAACATTGAGGAGTTAGGAGGAGTGTGTGAGATATATATATATACTAGGAGATATGAATGCGCACATTGAAGATATACATGGATATACCGACGCAACAGGCAAAATAATTGTGGATATGTCTGAAAGGCATGACTTGATCGTTGGCAACAGTACTGAGAAGTGCGAAGGGCAAGTAAGATGGGAGGTAGGAAGACTGTGGTTGACGCACTAAGGTCACATAGGATGTATGATAGGCTCAGGGGAATGCTCACAGATGACTGTGGTTCTAGAAGTCTGGGTAGTGATCACAAACGTATCCTGCTGAGTTTTTGAAGAGCAGTGAAGTTGGGAAGGAGTCAAGATAAGACTCTACACGAAACTTTTTATACAGGTAGGCAAATAAAATTAGCTACTAAACAAATTGAGAAAGTAATCACTGAGGATAATAAAACTGTGTGGAGATACTTGAATCTAAATAAACTGTTGAGGTGGAGCTTGCTAAGGCACGTGACAAGCCAACTCAGAAAAGAAGACACAAACCCAGGCGTTGGTGGGATGAGAAATTTAAGAGAGCAATAGCAAAACATCAGGCAGCTTCTAGAGAACACAAACATGCTAAGCAGCGGGGTGAACCAACAGATGATGTTGAAAGATAATGGCACATCTTTCTAAGCTGTACAAGGGAAGAATTCCTTCTGATCAAAGGAAAAATTGCAAGAAAGGGTGCTCTGTGGATGACAGAAGTACACTAAAAGGATAGAAAGGCAGCTTCGAAATTCCGGAACCATCTAAACTGCCTAAGAAATGAGATGAGCCTAAAGCAGAGGTTTATAACTACAGCTGAAGGTGCTAGATTAGAAGGGGATGAAGCGATTGAATATATAACAACAAGGGTGACAGACAAAATTCAACAAAGAAGTGTCCTATGCACCACAATGGACAACCATGAATTAAGTGGCGCAATGGGTTTATTTTCACAACGACAGTGGGAAGGGGCTGAGAAGAAGGTTCCCAGTAGTACATCAACACGAACAGATGGCATCATAAATATGCTGATAAAGACATTGGGGCCGAAGTCTAAACAGACTTCGAGAGAGGCAGTGAGCAAAATAGTAATCGATGGTGAAGTCCCCGATGAATGGAAACTCAGCAGAATGAGCATGATCTATAAAGGGGGACAAAGCTGACGTAAGCAACTACCATTCTATAAGAGTGACATAAGTGGTCTACAGGCTGGCGATGCAGATTATAAAAGAAAGACTGCAGGCATGGATGGGGGATGAGGGGGTGCGGGAAAACTGCAGAATGTGTTTCGGAATCGCAGGAGGGGTAAGGACAGTCTGTTCTCACTGACTCAGTGCATCGAAATAATAGAAAAGGAACACAGGCCCCTGTGGCTAGCATTTTTAAATGTCAAGGGAGCGCACGATATCGTGGTTCTAGAAGATATGTGTGGAATACTGGACACACTATGTGTGGAAGATGGGGTCACTAATATCTGAAAGGTTATCTATAGAGGTAACAAAGCAGTTATAAAGCTGGAAAAGCAAGTATCCAAGCACACAGAGGTAAAACGGCGGCTTAGCCGGTGGTGTCCCCTGTCATCCTCATTATTCTTGATGTACGTAAAAGGATTAGAGGCCATAATAGAGGGAAATGTACTTGGCTTAACCTCTCTTTCGTCAAACAAGGAAACTTCATTGAACAGGCAATACCAGTATTCATTTAAGCAGATGGTATAGCGCTAATGGCCGACAACAAGGAAGCTTTGAAGAGATTGATGGACATCTGTGGTAGTTAGGAAGAAAGATTAGATTTTCGACCCAGTAAGGAAAAACCAGGAGTCATAATTTTTAATAATGATGAAGGTAGCAAGCTTAGAATACAGGAGGTCACGCTAGAGATAGCATATAAATACAAATATCTGGGCGTGTGGATAAACAATTGGAACGAGTATCTAAGGGGACACGAAATATACGAGACGACTAAAGGTAACAGGAATGCAACAGTGATAACAAATAGAGCACTGCGGAATTACATTAGGTATGATATTGTGAGAGGAATAAGGAAAGGTGTAATGATTCCAGGTCTGTTGTCAGGCGATGCAGTCTTGTACATGAGATCAGAAGTTCATGCAAGATTACAAATTAATTATAGTAGAATAGACAGGCTTGCCTTAGGAGCTTGTGTGTATACACCAAATCAGGGAGTACGAGGTGATATGGGACGGACATCATTTTAGGGCGGCGAAGCTAGCAGCAAGATAAAGTTTGAGAAGCGTTTGAGAGAAATGGGGGAGGAACATTGGCCTAGCAATACTTTCAGCTACTTTTACATGATGAATGTCGATACAAAATGGAGGAAGCGAACCAGAAAATTGACGGGTAAATGCTTAGAAAACAGGAGGGGGCCAAACCAAAAAGAATTATTGGTTAAGAAGAAGGTGAAGGAAGCTGAGACTTATATGTGGAGAATCGCCATGACTAAGAAGTCCCCACTAGAGATCTACCGAACCTTTAGACAGGAACTTGCCAAGGAAAGGGTTTATGATAATACTCCGGGTAGTCCTCTACTGTTTGAGGCGAGGAAGGAAGTATTGCGAATCAAGACATATCGGGCCAAATACGAAGAGGTAGACACAGTATGCAGTGCGTGTAGAGAGGAGAAAGAACTGCTGAGCACTTGATAATGTTTTGTAAAGGGCTTCACTCTATAGTTCAGAGTGATGGCACGGAGTTTTTTAAAGCACTGGGGTTCAGGGAGATTGAGGGCAAAATAGACTTCAAACGGGTAGAATTAACTAGAAGGATATTATTTGATTGGTGGATAAAGTCAAAGTACAAGTGAAAACTAAATACTTCTCTGCAAAGTACCAGCCCTCAACTTCACTATTTAAAGATAAAAAAGAGGTAAATCTAGTTTTGGTTCAGTAAGTATTGGAGGTGGTAGCGACCGCCCGATCTAAAGGGTACAGCCATATCAATCCATTCATTCATCCAGGCGCGCACCATGGAGCAAGGGTAGGCGCGCGTTCCGGGCAGCGCTGGCTTCCCGTCGAACCAACGACTCCTCTAGAAAATGCCTGCGACGTCACACGCTTTCCCAGGGGAACGGTAGGTTCCTCGTGGTTCAGTGCTTTCTCCGCGAGGAGCGCTCGCAGCCGACACAACTACTTCCGCGGGATTTGGAAACGATGCTATCACAAAAACACTACAGCTTTGCTTCCGAAACCACAGTCGACATTGCTTTATTCTCAGAGGCTGCAAAGCTTAAAACGGCCACCACTGCGAGTGCTCGATGTCGACACTGTTTGGTGGAGCGGAGGAGCAGAGAACGGGACAAGGCCGGAAACCAGCTGCGCGTCTCACACCGAAGCAATATATTCTGAGAGGCAGTGGTCAAATGATGTTTCTAGAAAAGACCACTTATGAAAAAAATATCGCTCTCTGTTGCGTGCCTGGGCATGTTACTCTTTTTGGCAAAAACTTTTATTGCCTAAAATACTTTTTACTGCCCGTGTCACTCGGGTATAAGATAATCAAGTGAGCTATGGCGGATATGTGCTTAAAAATAACCCTGAGGAAATTGGGCCCACATCAAATGACGACCACTTTGAGGGTTAAGACTGGAATTTTTCGACTGGGGGATTATCAAGCTCGGTGTTGACTGCCTTTTCTCAAACATTGCTTCAAAGTTTAAAATCAAAACGGGGAACATGACGTGAAACGACTGAGGATCACCGGAGTGCTTTTAGCACAGAAGTTGCAACTTGTGTTCATAATCGTGCCCAAATACTTAACAAGGTGAAAAATTGGTACGGGGTCCCACTTGGTTTTTCTGCAACCAATAGGTCGGCAAAGCTGTGTCCACTTCTTGGCAACGCTATCAAAAAGTGTTTCCGGAAAGAGCACAAAAGGCTATTCTATAAGTGTCCCAAGGAAGTAGTGTATTGCTTTCCCATGACATGTGCACATTTATACTTTGGCGGAACGACATGCTGTGTCAATCACTATTACTGGGAGCACGCACAAACAATCCGAAAGCTAGATTACGAGCGCTCAAATTTAGTAGCGCATGTCAGTATATTCTAAAGATTCATGGCTTCGTTTGGAGGGACAAGTATTGTGGGTTGGAGGAAAGGAAAGGTGGCGCATATCAGTTTAAAAGACAATCATAATAGGATATATAAGAAAGAGCATGTTATCGCTCCATCCATTTTCTTTTTTGATGCTGAGTTTAGCCACCTCCACGCTTCATTTCACGCTTGCTGGAAGGCACACCACATCACTGAACTTCGATCTGAGCAGAAAAAAAGGTTCATCAATTTGGATGGAAAAATTAGAGGAAGTGCTTATAAGACAACAGTTGCGGAAACTGGTTGACCTAATATCTACCAATTAAATATCCTTCCGCACCAAATAACATACAGTGTGTTTGCAGGTGGGCTGTTCATCGAACGTGACTTCTCTGCACATGGCGGATGCGTCTGAGGGCAAGCCGTACTCGTTTGCGTACCTATGCTCCATGACGCTGGGAGTGCTACTATTACCAGGGGGCCTGTTCCTTTTGCCCATCTTCCAGCCTAATACCGGCAGCCAAGAGGACGATGGTGGAGGCAGTGGCAGGCAAGCTGAGCAAAATGACTCCGACCAGTTCGCGCGACGTACGGGCTCCATGTGCGCAAGTCAGCCCCGCGTTTTCGACAGGCACATGGCGGTAAGTAAGAATTTAATCAGACCTTTCTTAAAAACTTTCGAAGAAAAATTTTTAGCAGACGCTTAGGTTAGAAAGACGAAGATTAGAAGCAAGCAGGATTTAGGTGGACTGAGTTCTGCATAAAAAAATTTCGTACTACGCTGCCGCTCAATTCGGCAACATATAAGAATAAATCAGTGAAGCAGTTGGCGTCGACTTCACTTAGCTTCAGTTCTGTTACAGGTGACAGCTGAGCTTGTCCTTTCTGTGAGTTCAGCTGTGTTGCTTTCTCGTGCTGCCACAATTGGTAAAGACGAAATGAGCGGACAAAAGTATCCAAATAGGAACGATTCAGAGTATTCATCGCTATAGGAGTGGCAGCCCCTTTTTCTTAGAAATCTGCTTTTCACCTTTACCAAAAGACGTAATCACATTGACCATGAAACACCTGGACGTCTCATTGTAAGGTTTGCAGAACTTTTGGAAGAACCAGATGCCAGCCAGTCGTGATGGCGCAGATTGTTTCTGAAGCCATGTCGCAAATTATAGAGTCCATCATTTTGCTGCGCTATTTAGGAGTCGACTAGAGCTTGAAGGTCACTTGATGCTGGTCTCTAATGTTGCCGTAGTTGTATGCCGACAGCATTATTCGGTTATTGCAGAAATAGTATTGGTACTCTATTGCGTAATGAAGTGGGCAACATGCTTCTCCTTCAAGATTTCCAAAGCTTAACATGCACCAGGACTTTAAAAAATGAAGCTTCACTATTTTCGTGCAAATCGCACATAAAGGAAAACAAAAACGTTACACAGTTCTAGTACTGGGAAGCTTGTGGAAGTGCATCACACGTGTAGTGAGTGATTTCTGAACGTAGAGTACAGTTCACACCACTCCATTCGTAAAATCGTCAATGACGCGAAGAAAAGCACGTAGGGTTCCCCTTCATGATTACAATATGGCTATAAGTAGGTTCATATAATCAGTGCACGGCACATGTACTACAATTTGCTTCGCTTTATTGACATCCGCGATGCTGTCTCCCTGTCAAATGCAGTCACAAAATGACGAGGCACCGACGCAGGGAGAGAAAATTTCGTATGCTCGACAATGCGGTGGAGCCTTCTATCGCTCCCCGCTGGAGTCGGCCTATGTTTGCGAATTGTTTTTGAGCTGTTCAGTTATTAATACCACAACTTCTTGGCTAGTTTGGGTAAATCGATTGTTTGTAGCTTTTTAGTTCACGTTAACTCAGCTTTGAACAACTAACTGCCTTGTCATGGCCTGTAGTGAGCGCTTCACGGTGATCGTCATCCCGCCACTTGAGACGTAAGTACAACAAGGCTGTCTCCTGAAGTTCTCTGCAGTTCGAAAAAAAAAATCCATTAATGGGGTATAGTAGTGCCATCAAAGACAATTAAATTATTCAACCACGCAAGAGCTCAAGCTTTGACAACGTTCAAAACTATCAAGGTTGTAAACAAATCAAGCATTTCTATGCTTGTTGGGTGTGTCTTGTCGTGTGTCTTTAATTATTCTACAAAACAATACTATAGACGAAGTCTTACTAAGATAGCGATTTAGCTATGTTGCTAAATCGCTATGTTAGTGAGACCGCGTGAACGAATCATTTCTGAAAGTACTTGCAACATTCTTCTAGATAACAATGCCTAGGTAAGTTTTGGTGTTGTTTAGTTCGTTCAGCGTTTGATTCTCCCGTACTACTAGTGTGATGATTGCCTCCTGCGGGTCGATGTGTTAGCTAGAGACCCCACCATAAAGGGCCAATCACCAGGCTCTCAAAATAGAAAAAATAGCGCAATGTACTTTCCTAATTTTTCTCTTGCTTCTTAGTGCAGTACTGTGACTCAGAAAATAGTTCTCATGACGTCTACAGCGTACATGCTCTCGTTTCGTTGATATACGCGAAATATCACATGTGAGTTGTCTCCTGCGCTGTTTTCCCATGCAGACATTCATTCGTTTTCTTCTGTCTCGAATGAATATTGTGCACAAACTTCCGATCAAACTTCATTTTTGATTGATTGATTGATATGTGGGATTTAACGTCCCAAAACCACCGTATGATTATGAGAGACGCTGTAGTGGAGGGCTCCGGAAATTTCGACCACCTGGGGTTCTTTAACGTGCACCCAAATCTGAGCACACGGACCTACAACATTTCCGCCTCCATCGGAAATGCAGCCGCCGCAGCCGGGCAAACTTCAATTTTGTGTTTACAACTATGCAAGCGCCGATAGCAGCGTGCAGCCGAGAAGTGTGAAATTCTGATAGCTCTAGCGCTTAGTGCTGATATTGTTCATTTGCACTAAAAAACTAAAGGGCGAGGAAGATGTATCGTGTGTGTGAAGGAGATGAGAAAATCACCCTCTTGTTTTTAAACTCGGGGTGGTGAGTGGCCTTCGGCCGCGCGGGCTTACTTCCTCAATGTTATCCCACTGGGCTTCATCCACACCTACATAAATATTCGAAAGGAACCGGCAATTGGTCAGAACGTGTTATTAAATCTCAGTACGATTGAAAAGACCAATATTGCGAGAGACTGAAGCATAGATTTTATATTTTTCAATCGTGCTCTACAGTAACAAAAACTGACAAGTCACGCAGCCAGCAAAAGAGCACGTGAAACTGGCTTTGGAAATGTTGAGATGATCACTTTGCTGTACGTAGCCGCGTAGTCTGATGCTGTCATTCACACCAGTCCTCAAACTAGAGTATCTATATATTATCCAGTCATGACCAATTCTGTGCAGGGCACGGCGTAAAAGCACTTGCATGGTGACAAACGTCGCTGGCCAGTGGTCGAAGTTGAGCAAATGCCCATGCGCGCGGCGTGCACGGAGGCTGAAACACGAACCGCTCTTGCACTCACTGTTTGCAGCATCCGAGCATACCACTTCATATTCGCTGCAGATAGAAAAAAATGGTTTCAGATGTTTTGTGGTGCTTTCCACTTAATCATTGCGTGACCAGACTCACTGACGTAAGCTTTACTTTGCGCTCTAAAGGAAGGGAGGGGGGGTAGGTAACCAAACATTGGTGGTCGGTGCCCTTGAGACGACTTGATGTAAAAACCACCGCAATATTCAAAAAACGTTCACACTGATTACACAAATTTTATAAGAATGTGAGCACAACGAAAGCAACTGACTCTATTTCCGAAGCAAGATTGAAAGTTGGCCTAGCTTGCGATACAATATTCGAAAAAAGCAACGCGGAAACGAATGAGATGAAGCTACACTGTCAACAAAAACAAGCCGAGTAAACGACTTGTCTTCTAGCGCATGCTTCGATGGTGGTTTTACGAACACCGTATAGAGAGAGTAAAATTTACTCCCCAATAGGAGAGGGTTTTATATGGATTTAGAAGAGTTCTGGTTTACATCCATCGGGGCAATTTTTCAGGTCAGTATGGGAGTAAACTTTTACAACCACGGAGTAAAAAAACTTATGTCCGCAGCTGTACCATGCGCAAGCGTAACTTTATTTTAGTTACCTTCGATGTACTTATTATTGAATTGTACACAAACATGCACTCAACGTTCATGCAGTAATGAAACACTCACACTTACCGCAGCTTGCCACTCGCGCTGCACACCCGCGCTTCAGTCATCGGGTACATACAGGCACCACATTCTGACCTCCCATTTAGCTCTAGAGAGATCCTTATTTTAGAATAATCAGAAAGTAAACATGCACTGTGTGGGTATACATTTGCGGTGGGCTGATGAGAGCACTTCAACACACATGCCTTTATTCTAAACCCACCTAATATTCGGTAAGTTTTAACTGTAGCGAAAGTTATTTAGCAGTTCGTGCTCTGTCGTGCGGGCCAGATATGAATTGGCATTACTCTGTGCGAATCCGTAAAAAGCACTGAATTGGACACAAAGCCCGATCGGTCGAGATGAACACTTCAATGACGCTCATTTATCAGCTCCAACGATGAACGAAGATACACCGCCACCACCAGGTTCATCGACTAGGCCTTACTCAGAGTATACGGCATGGTTATACAATGAATGGGAGCTGGCAATCATGAATTTGTTACTGCTGTGCTGTTTTAGTTTCGTTATTTATCCCATGCAGAGAAGTAGGTGTCTGATATCCACGCAGTTTAAGCTACCGAGCGATGGACTTAAACGAACAAGATGGTTCACAGTCATGGTTCCTGTTGCTCGCATGCATTGCATAAGCGTACATGCGGTACGCCATTTCTGTGTGTCTCCGCTTTGTTCGGAGCTCGCCTTCGCGTTAGTTATTTGACAGCTGCGATCGCAAAGCGCAGAAGACTCTTATTCATTCCAGCAACTTTTATTTTTTGTGTAACACAATCTTTGCCTCGCCGGTGGTCGGTGCTAGCTCGTATAGAGCTTGTCACGGCAGCCGCCATGAAGTGCAATCTGGCTACGATGCCGCATTGATACCGACGGAAGCAAAATTGCGATTCCGACTAGTTGGAACGTAGCCATCTTGAGTTGTTCGCGCAGGCACACGGAGATACAGCAGAGAAGACAAACAAATGAAATCCTACAAATGGCTTGTTTTTCGAAAAAAGTCACCTAATAACCCTCAGATCTCTTCGGTGTTTTCATCTGTGTCTCTGTGTGCCTGCGCAAACATTTCAAGGTCGATACCGACAGCATAGCGAGGCCTTCTTACCACTTAGATGTTGCAGCGGGTGAAATACTGGTGACACCCTGAGAAGGCTCTGTCGGCGAAGTCCGGGCGAGCGCGTCACCGATGCAACTCTCACACCGATTGCCGGCCAGCCTGCCGTGGTTGAACGGACCATACGTCACACCACTTCGAAGTTTTAGACGATAAAACTCCAGGAGCCATCGCTGACGATCGTAACAGCTTACTTTTGTTGCCAGTAAAATATTCTTCGAGATTTTCTGTAACTCGACTTTTCGAAGCGGTGCATGCTTGACGTGAGGAATCGGACCGATGTACAGCGTGGTTTAACGGGGTGAAATACTTTGAAACGTTCACACCAACTAGTTGTTGCAGATCTATGCTGCACTGATAATTTCGTTGCCTGGCGAGAGATGCTCACACGGTCAGCCACACAAAGTACTGGTGTTTCACACCAACGAGCAAACAGATGCCCATACATAAACACTCCTATAGGGAGTTTGTAACCACGTGACATGAAACTCCGTAGAGAGTTTAAGAAGGTCATGTCGTTAATAAACTCCGCCATTAGGCAGGGCGCAATTTGTGACATGTGCCAAGTTCACTCCGTATCAGGAAGTCCATACTAGGCAGGGGAGTTTTGGGGGCTCATATGCTGAAGAAATTCCCAACTCGGATAAGTTTTGCTTACATTGTAGGTATGTAATAACACAAGTGCGGACTCTGAATCATAGATGTGCACAGAGTTCCCCTTTAGAGGAGGCGAATTTTCGTCACAGCGCACCTCTCCCAATTTTGTCAATTTAAGGTGCTCAATTTGCACGCCCCCTACCCCCACCAAGGCGCAGTGCTCCTCCTTTCTAATGTGACAAGTAGTATGACTGGCCTTGCACCCCCCCTCTCAGGTGACTAGGCGACCCACCCACCCCGTGGGCACGCTTATGCCCTCAACTGGTGGTTTATTAGATTTTACAAATTATTCCAACACTTACGATAAACATAATAAACATGCACAGAGGAGCTTCCAAATGTTTTCTTCTTGTCTGGTCACTGTGGGGCAAAAGCACCATCGTATCGCTAAACAGCGGCGTGCGCACCGACATATGTGGCAGAGCCAGGGCAGATTTGAAAACGTGCAGGTGTTTATGGTTCCACAGTGGTTTGAGAGTCTTCCAATATTTTTACTGGTCATGAAGCTTTCCTGTAACTCTATAAGAGAACTCTATGTGCTGCGAGTGGCGGACGTGGGTGGCGCTGCATCACCGCGCGAGCAGCTTGGACTGGCACGGTTTATGGACGTGTTTTTAAAGCGCTCCAAATTGATTGCGAAGATAAGAGGTTTTGCAAGTTTTTAGCTTGCCTTCATAATTATTAAAGCAGCAGTTAAAATCTTTGTAGGAATTTTTACATTGTACGGCTTTTCCGCGGGTCAGTCACCAGCTATTTATTAGTTTATGCGTGTGTGTATGTTTATTGGTGTTTTTTTTCTTGTCTACCCATGGGGAAGGTGCACGTACATTGAACACGCAAATTTTTGTAGTAGAGCTTAGACTTGCTCTTTTTCCTAGGGCAGGGACCATGTTTTGTAATTATCAAGTGAGACAAATCATAAGGACAATTGGTGTCATAAAGACATGTTTGAAAATGCTGTAAAGTGTTCAGGATGCGAGGTGAGCTTGAAAGTTAACCCAAGTGCAGCAGCAAATGGAGAGGAGGCTGAAGCGAAGTGGTGGTAATGTGAGGTCGAGGAAAAAATGGAGAAAACGATGGTTGCTTAAAGTGAACTGCTCTTGCGAATCAACAAGCTGGACACGGCGTTGGCGACCGGGCAAAAATAAACGAGGGCGATGAGAGAAAGGCTGAAGTCCACCAAGCAAGCACCAGCAAAGGTGAACAAAGCAGCGGCCGACGGAGAGAACAGTAGGGCACCGGCAATGAGAACGGCGGAGAAGAAAGAGCAAGCAAGTTTGAAAAAAAAACAGGTTCAGTCAGTTTAATTGTCGCAAGGCCGAGCTTCAGCGAAGTAGTAATGGGGTGGGAGGGGACATAGCAGCCGGCTTCGCAGGTTGCAAGTAATTCCCAGGTGCATGACGCTCCAGCTAAAAAGTCACAGCATGTGATAATCGCCAGGGACTCGAATTTAAATCGATGTGCAGAAGCAACCAAAGGGAGGGTAAGAGGTCACAAGGGGGTTGCAATAGGGACGTTCCCAGGACGCAAGCTGGAAGCGGTGATGAGGCAAGCTATTGTAAAACTCAACTGATAAACGAAACCTCGTGAGAATTTTTGGTGGTTTAAACAATGTCCTACATGAAGATACGGCAGGACTAGCGACCACACTGGCGAAGTGGGTCGATGACATGCGCGCCGCGTCTCCTCCGGTACAGGTAGTGTAGTGCACGATATCGGAGGTACCGGTGCGTGACGGCAACCTGCAAAGAGCAGTTGTCAACGCAAACCAAGAGATATGGTGGATGAGTCGAGAGAAAAGCTTTGAGGTGGTGGAAATAAACAGATAGGTGCATAGGTGGGTGGTTTTTCAACAAGATAGAATTCACTTCGAAATGCGGCTAGGTCATGAGGCGGGTTGCTGACTTGCAGGATGCGCAGTAGTTTGCAGTAACATGAAGGGTGGCAGGAAGAGGCTGAAGTAGGAAGACATAAAATAACAGCTAAGGTCGGAGAGGCCGATGGTATACGGTTTTGTAGAAACACATCTTAGGGACATGGAACAATCACCTAGCAATCCGGACTACGCGAGGCAATAATGTATTAGAACAGGAGGCTGCGGAATGGGGGGTGGTATTGGGACATTTATTCATAAATGTACAGACTGCCAAAGAGTCAAGCAAAAGTGCAACGAACATTTATGGCTAAAAGAAAAAGTGGCGGGGCAAATGACACTCTTTGGTTTGGTGTCGACCAGAGTGGAAAACCAGGCAATGGTAGAGTGTATTTTAAAGGGCATTGAGGAGTTTTGAGGAGAGTGCGAGATAAATATACTAGGATATATGAATGCGCAAATAGAAGATATAGATGGATATACCAACCCAACAGGCAAAATGATCATGGATATGTGTGAAAGGCATGATTTGATCATTTGCCAAAGTACCGAGAAGTGTGAAGGGCAAGTAACATGGGATGTAAGAAGGCTGCAGTCGACGATAGCTTATGCACTGATGTCACATAGGATGTATCATAAGCTCATGGAAATGCACATAGATGAAAGTGGTCCAGATTTCTGGGTAGTGATTGCAAATGTATCAAGCTACCTTTTGGAAGAGCAGTGAAAAAAGAAAGGAGACAAGATAAGAAACTACAGGATAATTTTTATTCAGAAAGGCAAATAGAAATATCTACTAAACAAATTGAGAAACTAATCACTGATGACAACAAAAGAGTGTGGACATACACATATTTAATTAGACTGTTCAAGCTAGAGCTTGCTACGGCACGTGACAAGTCACCCCAGAAAAGAAGACACAAAGCGAAAAGTTGGTGGAATCTGCAAGTTAAGAGAGACATAGCAAAACGTCACGACGCCTCTAGGAAACACATACATGCTAAGCAGCGGAGTGAACCGACAGATGATGTTGAAAGGGAATGGATAATCCCTAAGCTGTAAAAAGGATGCATCATTTCTGATGAATGAAAAGATTAGAAGAAAGGGAGCTCAGTGGCTGGCAGAAGTAAATAAAAATGGAAACTCAGCTGCGACATTTTGGAACCATCTAAACTCCCTAAGAAATGAGACAAGCCTAGAGCAGAGATTTATACCTACAGCTCAAGAAGGAGATTAAGCAATTATTAACATGAGAACAAAGGTGATAGAAACATTTCAACAAAGCAGTGTTTTATGCACCACAATAGACAAGGATGAATCAAGTGGGGCAATGGCTCCATTTTCACAACGAGAGTGGGAAAGGATTGAGAAGAGGGTTCATAGTAGTACATCAACAGGCTCAGATTGCATACCAATTATGCTGATAAAGATATTTGGTTTGAAGTTTAAGCAGGCTTTTAGAGAGGCAGTGAGCAAAATATTAATCGAAGGTGAAGTGCCCGGTGGATGGAAACTTAGCAGGATGAGCATGATCTCTAAAGGAAAGGGGGACCAAGCTGACATAAACAATTACCATCTTATAACAGTGACATCAGTGGTCTACAGGCTGGCGATGCAGAGTTAAAAGAAAGACTGCAGAAATGAATAGAGGATGAGGGGGTGCTGGGGGAACTGCAGAATGGGTTTCGGAAACACAGGAGGATGCAAGACAATCTGTTCTCACTTACTCAGTGCACAGAAAGAGCAGAAAATGAACAGAGGCCCCTGTGGCTAGCATTTTTGTTTCTCAAGGGAGCGTTTGATAGCGTGGTTCAAGAGGACTTGTTGAGAATACTGGACACACTAGGTGTGGAAAATGTTTATAGGATATCTATAAAGGTAACAAAGCAGTTATAAAGTGGGAAATACATGTATCCAAGCCCACAAAGGTAAAGCGGGGGCTTAGGCAGGGATATCCTTTGTCACCCTTGTTATTCATGATGTACATACAAGGATTAGCAGCCAAATTAGAGGGAAGTGGACTTGGCTTACACCTCTCTTTCGTCAAACAAGGAAAACCCATTAAACTGGCACTACCAGCATTGATATGCGCAGATGATATAGTGCTAATGGCCGACAACAAGGCAGATTTGCAGAGATTGATGAACATCTGCGGTAATGAGGGGGCTAGGTTAGTTTTCAGGTTCAGTGAGGAAAAATATTCAGTCATAAATTTTAGTGATAATGAAGGTAGTGAGCTTAAAATACCGGAAGTTACACTAGAGATAACAGATAACTACATATATCTGGGCGTATGGATAAGCAAGGGGTCGAGTACGTAAGGGAACACGAAATATACGTGACGAATAAAGGTAACAGGAATGCAGGCGTGAAAACAGGGCACTGTGGAATTACAATAGGTATTATGTTGTGAGGGATACGGAAGGGGTCACGGTTCCTGGTTTGACGTTCCGCAATGTGGTCTTGTGCATGAGATCAGAAGCTCAAGCAAGATTAGAAATAAGCAACGTGGAATAAATAGGCTTGCCTTAGGGACTCACGGGAATACACCAAATCAGGGAGAACAAGGTGATATGGAATGGATATCATTTGAGGGCATAAAAGCTAGCAGCAAGATAAAATTTCAGAAGTAATTGAGTGAAATGGGGGAGGAGCGTTAGTCTCTTGTACATGAGGAATGTCTATACAAAATGGAGGAAGCGAACCAGAAAATTTACTAGTAAATTCTTGGAAAATAGCAGGCGGGCCAAACCAAAAAGAACTATCGGTTAAGAAGCAGGTGAGGGAAGCTGGGACGAATATTTATTTATTTATTTATTTTCAAATACTGCAGCCCAATGCCCTGCATTGGGCTGCAGTATTTGAAAATAAATAAATAATAAATAGAATCGGGATGATTAAGAAGCCCGCACTAGAGATCAATCGAACTTTTAAGCAGTGAATTGCCAAGGGAAGGATCTATGGTAATACTCGGGGTAGTTGTTTACTGTTTGAGGCCAGGACGGTAGCATTGCGAACGAAAACATATCGGGCCAAATACCAAGGAGTAGACACTGTACGCAGTGCGTGTGGACAAGAAGAGGATACTGCCGAACACTTGTAAAGGGCTTCACCTTATAGTTCAGGATGATGGCGCAGAGTTTTTCAAAGCACTGAGGTTTGGAAACAGGGAGGGCAAAATTGAATTTAAGCGGGTAGAATTAACTAGAAGGAGGTTTTCTGATTGGTGGCTGAGGTCAAGGCACGAGTGAAAATTAAACCCTTCAATGCAAAGGATGAGTCTTCAACCTCACTTATAAAGAAAAAAATAAACCTAGTTTTTGGCTCACAAGGTATTACGGCTTGGTGGCGTTAACCACCGCCTGAACTAAAGAGCGTGCTTACAGGAGGTTTTCAGAAGCCTAGAATGGGAACAGTTAGGGATAAGAGTCAATGGAGAATACCTTAGTAACCTGCGCTTCGCCGATGACATTGCATTGCTGAGTAACTCGGGGGACGAATTGCAACTCATGATTACGGAGTTAGACAAGGAGAGCAGAAAGGTGGGTCTTAAAATTAATCTGCAGAAAACGAAAGTAATGTACAACAACCTCGGCAAGGAGCAGCGCTTCGAGATAGGTAATAGTGCACTTGAAGTTGTAAAAGACTATGTCTACTTAGGGCAGGTAATAACCGCAGAGCCGAACCACGAGATTGAAGTAACTAGAAGAATAAGAATGGGGTGGAGCACATTCGGCAAGCACTCTCAAATTATGACAGGTAGATTGCCACTATCCCTCAAGAGGAAGGTATATAACAGCTGTATCTTGCCGGTACTTAGCTACGGAGCAGAAACCTGGAGACTCACAAAGAGGGTTCAGCTTAAATTGAGGACGACGCAGCGAGCAATGGAAAGAAAAATGGTAGGTGTAACCTTAAGAGACAAGAAGAGAGCAGAGTGGATTAGGGAACAAACGGGGGTTAAGGATATCATAGCTGAAATCAAGAAGAAGAAATGGACATGGGCAGGGCATGTAGCGCGTAGACAGGATAACCGCTGGTCATTAAGGGTAACTGACTGGATTCCCAGAGAAGGGAAGCGGGTTAGGGGGAGACAGAAGGTTAGGTGGGCAGATGAGATTAAGAAATTTGCGGGTATAAATTGGCAGCAGCAAGCACAGGACCGGATTAACTGGCGGAACATGGGAGAGGCCTTTGTCCTGCAGTGGACGTAGTCAGGCTGATGATGATGATGATGATGATGAACTAAAGAGTACAGCCATATCAATCCATTCATCTATCCGTTCGGACTGGCACGGTGGATGGAGGGGTTTTTGAGCGCTCCCAATTGACTGCGCAGATAAGTGGTTTTGCATGTTTAGAGCTTGCTTTTATAATTAATAAGGCAGCAGGTAAAATCTTTTTAGCCCCCATTACACTGTCTGGCTTTTCGGGGGTCAGTCACCACATATTTACTAGTTTGTGTGTGTTTGTGTTTGTGTCTCTTTTTCTCTTGCCACTCGGTGCGGGAGGTGCACATACACCGAACACGCAAACTTTAGTAGTAGAGCTTATACTTTCTTTTTTTTCGTAGGACAGGCTTCGTCGTACGCCGTTTTTTGTAATTATCGAGTGGAACGATTCATGAAGACATTCGTGTCAAAAATACATGGTTGACAAGGCTGTAAATGTTCCAGATGTGGGAGGAGTTTTATATTGAACCCAAGTGCAGACCTAAATGGAGAGGAGGCTAATGTTCAGTGTAGGCAATATGAGCTCGAGGAAAAAATGGAGAAAATGATAGTTGCCCTGAGTGATTGGCTGATGAGAATCACTGAGCTGGAGACTGCATTGGCGACAGATCAAGAGAAAACGAGGGATATGGGAGAAAGTCTCAAGTCTGCCGAGGAGGCACTAGCAAAGGTGAACAAAGGAGCGGTCAATAGAGAGAACAGTAGAAAACTGGCAACCAGAGCGACGGATAAGAAAGAGCAAGCGAGTTCGGAAAAAACAGGTTCAGGTGGTTCAGTGTTCGCAAGGCCCAGCTTCAGCGAAGTAGCGGTAGGGCTGGGAGGGGACAAAGCATGCGGTGCCAGAGGTGCAAGTAACCTTCAAATGCAGGACGCTCCAGTTGAAAAGTCACAGCACATAATAATTGCAGGGGACTCGAATTTACACCGAGGCGCAGAAGCAATCAAAGATAGGGTAAGAAGTGACGAGAGGGTTGCAGTAGGGACGTTCCCAGGGTTCAAGCTGGAAACAGACATGAGGTAAGCGAGCGCAAAACTAAAATATACAGCTGATGGACGAAGCCGCGTGATGATTGCACGCGGTTTACAAGGTGTAATAAGTGAATATACGGCAGAACTAGCGACTACACTGGCGAAAGGGGTCCATGACATGCATGCCATTTCGCCTCAGGTACAGGTAGTGATATGCACGATATCGGAGATACCGGTGCGTGAAGGAAACCTGTAAAGAGCGGCTGTGAACGCGAACCAAGAGATATGGCGGATTAATCAAGAGAAAGTCTTTGAGGTGGTGCAAATAAACAGAGAGGTGCATAGCTTGGGTGGTGTTCAACGAGATAAAATTCACCTCGATTGGAGGGTAAGTCATGAGGTGGGTTGGCGACTTGCAGGACACGCAGTAGGTTTTTTGGGTGGCATGTGGGCTCTTCAGGGTGCAGTATAGCTAGTAACAAGAAAAACAACCAGGGAGACTCTTTGACAGGTAGTATAGACAGATACGATTTCAAAAGGGCACCAATATCTAAGACGCGTAAAGTCCGGGGCAGAAATTGACGTAGCCACGAGGGCCGAGCCAATTAAGACGCAGGGTATATTGACTTGCTGGGTGGCAAGAATAGACTGAAGTGAGAAGAGATAGAAGAACAGGTGAGGGAAGAGAGGCTGATGGTATACGAGTTTGAAAAACACACCTAAGAGACATGGAACAACCTCTTAACAATCCGGAATATGCGTGGGAATATTGTAATAGAACAGAAGGCAGCAGAAAGGGCGGGGGTATTAGATCGTTCATTCGTAAAAGTGCAGACTGGCAAATGGCCAAGCAGATGTGCAAAAAACCCTTGTGGCCAAAAAAGAAAGTGGCAGGGCAAATGCCGCTCATGTACTTTGTGTACTTGTAGACAGGGGCAAAAGCCTGAATTGAAAATTAATAGATGGTGTAGTGCATAGGAAATTACATTGACGAACTTGGAGAAGAGTGCGAAGTAAATAATTTAGGGGATATGAATGCGCACAGAGAAGATAGGGATGTATATACTGATCCAACAGGCAGGATGCTAATGTATATGTGTGAAAGCCTTGATATATACATCCGCAACACCACCAAGAAATGCGAAGCGCAGAAAACAAGGGAGCTGGAAAGGCTGCATTTGACGATAGATCACACAAAAATGTCAAATAGGAACTATGATCGGCTAAGGATGATGAACTTAGATGAATATGGGTCCAGAAGCTTAGGTAGCGACCGCAAACGTATCAACCTGAGTTTCTGAAAGAGAAATGAAATTGGAAAGGAGGCATTACGAGAAACCACATGGTAATATTGCCGCATTGAATTTGCAGCACCACGAGAACAACGAAGAGCACACGCAGCGATAGAGAAAGACGAGGTTCGTATCCGATCAGTTTGCCAGTTCTCTGGTACAATAAAGTGATTTGTCCTGTGTTCAACTGCTGCTGTTTCTGCTTTGTGACACTGGTGGAGGCGCTGGGTACACTTTGGGGACACCTGACTTGGCCCTGCATCTAGCTCAGAATTACTTCCACGCATCGACACCCCCGTTCACCGCAGCAGCCGCCGCCTGTTAGGCCTCAGCCCGAACTTCGGTCCACTTCTGGAAACTCTGCCCGTGCCAGAAAGCATGATGGCACCTGGAAGCACTGGCCCCAACATGTCCAGTGCAAGCCCACGGAACTGCATATGAGGACGCACATGACTGGCTCGAGGAATTTGAGCACACCGTGAATGTTAACGGGAGGAACACCAAACAGAAATCGGGCTACGTGTATTTTCCGCTTCAATACGAAACCCGAACACGGTTTACGAATCGCATGTGGTCGTCTTGGGACGAGTAACGGCAGAAGTTGTTTGATACAGTCGTGGGCACCGAAAGACGAGAAAAAAATTGCGCAGCGTCTCCTCGAGTCACGAATTCAGCAAGCAAGTGAACCCGTTACGATGTTCGTTGGTGGACATGGCGTGGCTGTTTCGTCGAGCAGATCCCGATATGCTCAAAGCCAAAAAGGATAGCCACCTCATGCGGGGCGTTAAGGAGCAGCTATTCGCTGGTCTAGTATGAGACCCGCCCACAAGTGTTGATTAGTTTTTCAAGGAGGCAATATCCATTGAACGCGCACTGGATCTACGCTACCGGCAGTATGACTGCCCAATCTTGAGTGCACCGATCAGTGCGGCAGCCATGACCACAGCAACTACACACGAAGAAGTTTCATTGCACCAGCTGATATGAGAAATGGTACAAGAAGAGGTCAAGAAGCTCGTCGCAAACTGAATGACTGTGCAATTGCCTCAGTAACAGTAGTTGTGCGCCAGGAGATCAGACAAGCGCTCTCGCTTCCTGAGCCGAACATGAGGACCCCCTGGGCAACCTATGCAGACATAGTCCGCCGACAGCCAGCGAACGTGCCGCCAACACATCAGTACCACCAGCAACATCCGCCGACAGCGCCTTGGTACTACAGAGAAACTGTGATGCCTAGGTGGCCAACACTTCGAAAACGTACATCTCACCATAGGCCCCTGTCCTTTCCTTGTGAGCAAGCAGGCCACATCGTTCAGTGTAGCCCATATCGCGTCGCAGGGTACCAAGGGTTTCCTTCCACTATTCCTCGGTGCCATTTCAACGAAATGCCTAACGTCGACACAAAGTCATGACCCTGCGAGATGTTCCTCCTGGTTTTCGGTTGCGCTCACCCTCTCCTGGGCGTTATTCTTCATCCTCTAGACGGAACACCACTGACATGCCGAAAGGGAGATCCCCTAATCCATGCCGGTGAAACTAAAAACAGCGACCTCGGGGTGGGGGAAGGTTGCGAATTGTCGAAGTTCTGAAAATCCCGCCATACTGCCGAGCGACGAGAAACAAATTTTCAATAATTCGACGAAAGATAGGGTTGTTACTGCCAAAGCTGCAATTACTATTGACGGACGTAACGTCATGGCATTGGTCGACACTGGCGCGGACTTCCCAATAATGAGTGAGAGTCTGGCTGACAACCTCAGGAAGGTTAGAATGGAATGGACAGGACCGCACATTACAGGAACTAGAGGACAGCTACTTACACTTACCAGAAAGTGCACCACAAAAATGAGGATATGGGATGCATCTTTTGTCGCAAATTTCGCTATTCTTTCCGAGTGTTGCAAACAGGCAATCTTAGGGACGGATTTCCTGCGCAAATATGGTGCCATCATCAATATACACTCTCGGGCGAAATTCCACAAAAACAAGTAACGGAGCCCAATAAGCGTGCGTCATGAACGGATATACCATTAGGAAGCAACCACAGGGGGAAGCGTGCCGCATGCAAACCGCTTGGTCTCCAAACACGCTCCAAAGGAATAAACCAATCGGGGATTGCAGGAAGTGCACAAAGCGTTGCCAAGGTCAATAGCAGCCCTCCTCCTCTCCTGGCTCCGTCTTTCCCCGTATATCGCCGGTGACGGTTCGCGGTGCGTCACGCTCGGAGTGCTCGACCACGGCCGCACGGATTCGACAATCTAGGAATTACGAAGTGGTGCTTATGTGTACGCTTGGATGAGCGTCGGCTGCTGCTTTTACGTTCGCACCCACAAAGTCTCGAGCAGGTCTAGACACGTCACCACGCCACGCTGTATATTTCTGGCTCCAAGATAGTCATGACCAACACACGATAGCAACAATTGGGAAGACGAACATGGCGGCCGACAAGACAGCAGGCCTATCGGATATATACTTCAGTGTGACTCAGGGCAGAAATCAGCGCTGGATTCTTTCGCAAGCAGGCTATCATTCATTATTCTACTCTACTTGTCGTGTGTGCGATACAGATCGCGCTTGCCGGCAACGGGCTCGGTCGTGTTGTATATCGCGCGTACGAAACGTACCGCGAAGGTTAGCTTGAACGTTTGCAGTTCGCCTGTGCTTTGCGCCCACCTTGAAACTTGCCACCATTGCTGTCCGCCTCCCGTACGCTCGCTCATCAAGTGCTCGCCTGTCTTCGCCGCCGCGATGAGCTCAGGGCTGATGATATCGGGCTCAGACCTTGTCACTGTGTTGGGAGTCGTTCAAAACACGTTGCAGGGTTTCGTAACAAGCTTGGTTGTAGCATGTTGCGCGCTGTAAGTGCACCAGCATGGGCTGGTGGGGCTTCCGCTAGCGTCGGAACTCAGAGAAAATTATACGCCATTACAGTTGGCTTTCCCGTCAGTCGGTCGCAAGCAGCTCGGTACCGTCAGTCGGCCGCAGCGGCGGACTCGCGTTTGCGCGCTGCACTCGCTCAAGTTTGTGGGAAAGCGCTGCATTACCGTCTATTTCTTCGGCGCTAGCTCCAAACCAGCCGGGTGCGGTTCGTGGCGGCGGCCAAGCGTGCGCTCGCTGTCCTGTTGGAAGTTCACTGGCGGCAGACACTCCACCTGCAGCGCCATGTTTGGTCGCGCATTTCCTTGCTCGAGCTTAACGGCAGCGCTCGCTTAGGACTCGCCGACTTGTTAGCGGCACGGTAGTTTGCGGAGTTGTGGCTGCGGCCGCCACTCGTAAGCTGTTGCGCTACGGGGATCGAAATGAGTCTTTGACGATGTGTGACTTCACGGTGAAATTATTAGCATGTCATATCTCACGTATGGTTTTATTTCACCTTGCACGTATATTTGATATGCATATGAATCCATCCTCTGTCACGTGTGACTCACTATTTTACATACTTATTGTGCAGCCGTGGGCACACACTGTGCTGAAGACTGGTTGCGCTGGCGTCTCCGATGCCTGCCATCCATTTCTTTCGTCAGAGCAGCTTCAGAAGGACTGTGTGAGATGTGAAGGTAAAGTTATTCTTGTGCCTTATTTTACACGCATGTTTTTATATGAAAGTGCAGGTACTTTTCTTATGCATGCATCTTCACCTTCTGTCACATGTATGAAACTATTTTTACTATATCATTGTACGTGCAGCCGCGGGAACACAACAGGCAGAAGGCTGCGTGCACTGGCGTCTGCAATGCCTGTCATCTATCGCTTCCGTCGGAGGAGCTCCACAAGGAGTGAACAAGATGTAACAACGAGGCTGGACTTGTACACTTTATCATGAATTCACTTGAAAGAATGGAGAAACTTGACGTGTATGTAAAAAATAAATGATTTTGATGTCTCACGTTTGACTTTTGTTGTTGCCGTGACTGCGAAAGCAGTTACACATAGGGGGCTAAGTACTTTTTCACGTGTTCTTTTCTGCGCTAATTGTTGCTCACTGCGTTGAAAAACAGGCTAAAAGAAATTAGGCCTGGCGGAAAATAAACAAAAAACAATGTTCGCACTGGGGATAGAAAGTTATACTGATTAGAGTATTTTAGTGGTCAACCGTTTGTCCAACGATGTGCAACTGTGAGGTCTAACGGTTGCCCGGTAAGGTGTGTATGTGGAGATTAACAGTTGTCTTATAAGGTAGAAATGTGAGGACTAAATGTTAGTGCTTTGAGGTGAATTGTGGTACTAACGGTTACTCACTAAGGTGTGCATGCGAGGACAAAATGTTAATCCATTGAGCTCGTCTGTGGGGAATAAAAGATAGACATGGTACCGTTAATCTTTAAATAGATGAATTGTTGTGGCAGCCACATTAGTTCTAAAAAGGACGAACCACACACCCTTTTAACGCCGTTTTGTCTTAGAGTGTACCGGACAGTGTACTGTCCTTTTCAGCGGATCTAAGCGCAGCACTACGCCGACCGAAAATTCCTGCGCGTTATTGACAATGTGATGGTACCTCTGTTATCGTGCCGCCTTGTTTGGGACACGTGCAGTGCGCAGCATACTAGAGAAGGAATTACTGAACAAGTATTGACGCTTCTACTCTTTCATGGTTATGTAATTGCCAGAAGTATCGGCAATGTTGTGTGCGGTGAAACGGAGGTTCTGTTGACGAATTTTACTAACGAGCGACGACGCATTACACAAGGCACCGCAGTTGCCTACTTCGACGAGATCACTGAAATCAGCGAGTGCTGTGTAGTACAACAGGACGAGCCGCAAGCCACGTCAGCCCCACCGCCTATTGACGTAAGCACGGATTTATCACCATCACAGAGAAAGGGTCTAGTAGATCTTCTTCACCTGTTCAAAGACTGGTTTTCATCGACCCCGAGGATCAGTCATACGCCACTGACGAAACACCTGATAATAACGGAGGAGACAGCAAGGCCAATATGACAGAACCCATACCGCGTAGCACCGAAAAAGCGTGAAGCAATCCAGGAACAAGTGAAATATTGCTCTATGATGACGTCAATCAACCGTCATGAAGCCCTTGGGCATCGCCGGTAGTGCTGATTAAAAAGACGGAAGCTTGCGATTTTTGTCGACTACCGCAAGCTGAACAACGTGACAAAGAAAGACCCACCCTGTATCGATGATTCACTCGACAGGCTGATATATGCACGCTACTTCTCGTCAATGGACCTCAAAAGAGCGTTTTGGCAAATTGAGTTCGACGAGCAAGATAGAGAAAACGGTTTTGAAACGCCTGAAAGCCTTTATGAATTTTAAGTTTGGGCCTTCGGGTTGTGCTTAGCTCCCGCAACAATTCAGAGACCAATGATTACCGTTCTGTAAGGCCTTAAGTGGCAGACATGTCTGGTCTATCTGGACGACGTCACTGTTTTTTGTTCATAATCATTTGAGGAACACCTGAGCAGGCGGCTATCGGCATTCAGGGCGATAAGGTTTGCCGGCTTGACACCGAAACCCAAGAAGTGCCATTTCGGTTTCAAGGAGCTCAATCATTTCGGCCTTGTGGTGATCCATGAAGGTGTTCGACCTGATCCCAATAAGATAGCGGCCGTCAGAAAATTTCCGGGACCAACAGATAAGAAAGCAGTCAGTCGTTTTCTCGGCCTATGCGCATACTACCGAATGTTTATTGCCTATTTCTCGCACATAGCCTACCAGTTAACAGGACTCAAGAGAGAAGAAGTTTCGTTCACATGAGGCGAGGATCAACAAGCGGCATTTGACGATCTCTGAAAACGCCTGCATACACCGTCTGTGCTTGCTCACTTTGATGAGGATGCTCTAACCATGGTCCACACAGATGGCAGAAACGTGGATTTAGGCGCTGTACTCGTCCAGTAACAATACTCAGCCGAGCGTGGGATCGCATATGCTAGTCGGACGCTTACCTGCACCGAGTCCAACTTTCCACAACGAAAAAAGAGAGTCTTACTGTCGTATGGGCGGTTATGAAGTTTCGTCCGTACTTCTACGGTCGTTCCTGCCACGCAGTCAGCGACCATCATTCCCTCTACTGGCTGCAAAACTTGAAAGACCTGTCTGGTCGGCTCGCACGGTGGAGCTTACGCCTTCAAGAGTTTGAAATGACAGTCGCGTATAAGTCCAGATGGCAGCACGCCGACGCCAATTGCTTATCAAGGTCACCGATAAAGCGCGACAATTACACAGGAGATGACACATGGCGTTTGTAGGAGTCGTCGACACCACTACGGTTTTGTGCAAGCAGAAGGAAGACAACGGGTTGCTTCCCCTGTTGAATTTTTGAATGACTGGACAACAACCGTGCCTAGAAGATTTGCAAGGAGCCTGCCATCATTTTGCTTACGTAGTGGACTTCTCTATAAAAACTTTCAAAGACCATAGTCTTTCTTTGGGAACTTCGACGGAAAAATTTTGATCTCTCTGTCTGTCTGTCTGTACCTTTGTCTGTTTGTCCTTCTTCAACAATACCTCAAACGGCATCGAACGGCTGACCCCATTCACAGCGCCCTCCAATATTGCTCAAGGTTTAGCGTTCACAGTTGTGCGATTGTCAATTAAAAATAATTATTGTTCATATTTGATGCACCATAAAAAAACGTTGATGTTTTGTGTGTTTGCCTTTATAGTAGAAGAGGCACACACAAGTTACTCCAAGGACTGTAGCGTTAATCTAGCTGCGCTGACAGTGCAACTCATTGCTCAAAAAGGTGTTTCCCACGCTTTTCCACGACGATACGGTGGTGGCGCCTGCCCGTCGCTTTGCGTTCTACATCTTATCACCTCCGAGACAGGCGCGCAACTTTCTCCGCTAGGCGCACGCTTTCGTTTTCGAAGATAACTGCCAGACGGTGCTCGTGTTTACCGCCCCTCGATGCGCTCGTTTGCCTCCACTACACGCTCGAGGCACTCTAACGCAGCGCCTTTAGAATACCAATGACCAATTTTCCTGCGCAGAACCAACAAACGTTTTGTCCACTCTCTCGAGACGTCAGACCATTGGCTTTCGACGTCATTTGCAGTGTAAGATGCATATTCGGGGCCAATTTTTCTTCCAGAGGAAGGACCTACTTACTTGTCGTTCCGATGTTAAGCCGTGAAGTAATAGTGCTTGCCATGATAAGCCAACGTCCGGTCATCTCGGATACAAACGCATATTGGCCAGAATCCAACAGAAAAACTACAGGTCAAGACTTACAGCTATTGTAAAACATCACGTGCGCGCGTGCCTCGATTTCCAACGACAAAAATCGCCACCGTTAAAACAAGCTAGACTATTCAAAGTCACATAGGATGAATGATCGGCTAAGGGTGATGAACATAGATGAATATGGGTACTGAAGCTTAGGTAGTGATCACAACCGTATTAAGCTGAGCTTTGCTAAGAGAAATTAAATTAAAAAGGCGGCATTACGAGAAACCAGAGGGTAATATTTATTCAGAAAGGTGAATAAGAACATAAGCTAAGGAAACTGAGAAAATAATTTCCGAGGATACTAAACTAGAGTGGACGTACACAAATCTAATTCGATTGTTCGAGCTGGCACTTGCTAAGGTGCGAGTCTAATCACCCGGGAAAACCCGACGCAAAACCAGGAGCTGGTGGGATGAGGATGTTAAGGGAGCCTTATTAGGACGTCAGGAAGCCTCCAGAGAACACAGGTATGCTAAACGGAGAGGCGAACTGTAAGATGATGTCAAAAGAAAGTGAAATTACTTTTTGAGCTACAGAAGGGAAGCGTCCAATTAATCGGTGGAAAGATTATAAGAGGACCCAATGAATGGCGAAAGTGAACAAAAATGTTATAAAGGCAGCTGAAAAGTTTCTAAACCATCTCCATTCCCTGGGAAATAAAACAAGCATGAAACACAGGTTTATAACTACAGTTCAAGGGGTCAGAATATAAAGAGATGAGGCAATGTAATATATAAAAACAATGGTGACAGAAAAGTTTTAACACTAAGAAAGTGCACTGTACGAGATGAGAATGGACTAATTAGCACAGTGGCTCCACTGGGACAACGAGAGTGGGAAAGGGCAGAGAAAAGTGTTCCTAATAGCACGTCTACAGGCCCTGTTAGCATACTAATCATGCTAATAAAGAAACTAGGACCGAACTTTAAGCAAACGTGAAGAGAGGCGGCAAGCAAAGCATTGTTGAATGGTGAAGCTCCCAATGGGTGCAAACTAAACAGGATGAGCACGATCTATAAAGAAAATGAGGACAAAGCTCATATACACAGCTATCCCCCTATAACATGACTTCAGTAGTTTACAGGCAAGGGATGTAGATAGTAAAAGAAAGACTACAGACATGGGTTGAGAATGAGGGGGAGCCTGGAGAACTACGAAATGGGATTCGTAAACGAAGGAGGTTGGAGGACAATCTATTTCATTGATGCAGTGTGTTGGAATAGCGAAAAAATAGCACGGGCTCTTGTGGCTGGCATTTTTAGATATCAAGGCAGCTTACCATAGTGTGATTCAAGAAGACTTGTGGAGAAAACTGGACACTCTATTTATGAAACATGGAACATAGAAGCCAAATTAGAGGGGAGTCAACTCGGATTCAGTGTCTGTTTTGCCAAACAAGAAAAACACATTGAACAGTCAATACAGGCATTGATGTTTGCTGATGATATCGTATCAATAGCCGACAACAAAGAAGATCTGCAGAAATTAATAGAAATCTGTGGGAATGAGGGAGATATGTTAAATTTGAAGTCTAGCAGGGAAAAATCAGCAATCATTTTTTTAATGATAACAAAGGCAGTGAGCATATGATACAGGAAGTCACGGTAGAAATGGTGGATGAATACAAATGCTTGGGCACATTGATAAATAATGGGGCTAAGTATCTAGGGGAGCACGAAAGATGCGTAATGATTAGGAACACCAGGAATGCAGCTGAAGTGAAAAATAGGGCACTGTGGAACTGCAATAGGTATGACGTTGTGAGAGGGATTCGGAAAGGTGCCGTGGTACAGGGTTTAATATTCGGCAAAGCGGTCTTGTGCATGAAATCAGAAGTTCATCTAAGATTGAAAATTAAACAATGTTGCATAGGTTGCCTTGCTTTGGGAGCACACGGGAATACCCCAAATCGGAGGGTACAGGGAAACATGTGATGGATATCGTTCGAGTGCAGAAAAGCTACCAGCAAGATAGAATTTCAGGAGCGATTGAGAAAAGTGGGAGAGGAGCATTGGGCTAAGAAAGTTTTCAGTTGCTTGTACATGAGTAATGTCGATACTAAATGGAGGAAACGAATTAGAAAATTACCAAGCAAGTATTTAGACAACAGCAGTATACCAAGCCAAAAGGAAACATCGGTTAAGGAGAAGGTGAAGGAAACACAAAGGAACATGTGAAAGATGGAAATGCTTACGAAATCAACACTGGATACTTACCGAACTTTAAGCAGGAAATTGCGAGGGAAAAGATCTACAATAGTTCTCGAGGTAGTTCTCTGCTCTTACCGTACCGAGCAACATGTGGAGACACAGACACGCTATGTAGTGCGTGTAGAGAAGAGGAGAAACCGGCTGAACATTTATAATGTTCAGCAAAGGGCTCCACCCTATTGTCGAAGATAATGGCGCGGTATTTTTCAAATCATTGGGGATTAGGGACAGTGAAGGCGAAATATACTTTAAACGTGTAGAAATCACAAGGAGGACACTAACTGATTAGTGGCTACAATCGAGGCGCAAGTGAAATTCAATCCTCAAACGCTCACAGTGATAGTACTTAACTTTATGGCTAGGTGGCATGAGCCGCCACCCGATCTGAAGGGCACAGCCAGATACATTGATCCATCCAGCCAGCCGTCAGCAGGAACGGAGGGAATCTGACTGCTGGTGCCGCTATTGGGTCAATGCATAATATTGTGGTGTACCATCTCGCAGTGTTCACCGTATGATTCCTACTGTGCCTAGTGTATTGTGCCTGAAGATCGGGAAGAATGCCGTATACCGGCTGTGTACCTGGTCGTCGATCTAGTTACAAAACAAATGGCAAAAAAATCTCCAAGTTTTTGCTGCCTACAGACGGTGAACGGCAGGAAAAGGGGAAGTGCGCGATGCCGCGATAATAAACTGCTGGTTTCACAAATTTGCTTCCTCTAATGTGGGTGTATGAGAAAAGAACTTTGAGGAGAGTGACATTGCCCTACTGAAACGTTCCGTATGAAATCTTACGGAAAATATATGGACTCCGTAACATTTCCTTATGCTACATATAAAAAAAATATGGAGTTTTATGGAAATATACGGAAGCTGTATGGCATTTACGGAAAGCTTCTTATGGAGTACATGGAAGGATAAGGAAATTGTATGGCGTATACGGAACGCTTTTTATGCAGTATACGGAAAGATTAGGAAAATGTATGGCATATATGGAAGGCTTTTTTGGAGTATATGGAAGGATGAGGAAGTCTTATGGCGTGGATGGAGTGAGTTTTATGGAAAATATGGAAAGATAAGGAAACTTATGGAGCATACGGAGAGTTCATTATAGAAGATATGAAGGATAAGGAAAGTGTATGAAGTGTACAGAAGCTTTCATAAGGAAAATGCAGAATGTAAGGTTTTACGGAAATATATACAGGTGCTTACGAAAATGTGCAATACTGTATGAAAGACATGTGGATTGTTGCCACATTTTGGACAGTTGTCACATTTTCAGTTGATGGACAGTTGATGTGGACAGTTGTCACATTTTCAGCAGGAAATCCGAGCTCTATAAAGTTATAAATGAATGCACAGTGACATATATAGTACAAAAGAATAACGCAGGCTAGTCTGTGTTGTCAGTCACCGCTGTTCGCCCTTTTCCAGAATGAATACAACATCTGCAGATGACCACCCTACTGAAACGTTCCGCATATACGGATCCGTACATACGCAATTATTGGACTACGGAAAGCCGCATCATGCGGAAAGATACGAACATCCGCAGCTTACGGAAAGTGCCATATCATGCAAAAAGATGCGGACATCCGCAGCTTACGGAAAACGCCATATCGTGCAGAAAGATGTGGACATCCGCAGCCTACGGAAAGTGCCATATCATGCTAAATTACCCGACAAGCAGCTTACGAAAATCAGCACAATGCAGAAACCATGCAGCTACCTGCTGCATCTTGCAAAGATCAAATGGACATTCTAGATCTCGAGTAAAAGCAATTGGCCATTCACGTTGTTTGCAAAAGCAAGTACTGTGTAGAAATATATATGAATATTTCATTCTTAATATGTTGCATGAAGGGGAAATATGTTTGCTATCTGAAACAGCCTTGATGGAAAACAAAGGCTTAAAAGAAACAAATGTGTTGAGAAGCTACCTAATGAGCGATTGAATCGTCGGCATCTTTCTTATTGTCGTGATGCGGAAGCAAAATTACCTTTCAAATAAATACATTACAAAACTACTAAATTAACATGCTAGCGATCGTAAATGGTGGTTACATTGCAACACATTATTGCAGTGTTCTATGCAAGACCTAAGAACTTATAAAGTTATTATTATCAATAGAGAAGCATTATTATACACACCAGCCCTGCTACAATCAATATATTTTTTTATTTGTCTGTATGCTCCAGCTTTGAATAGTGACATTGCAGTATTGATGGTACACAAATGAGGTGACTGCACCGTAATTTCACGAGCTCCACCTAAGCCAAGGGATGGTGGCACAAAACACAATGTAACAGCAATTTTAGAACGAAATGTTTAAACATAAATAATAATCATAGCACTGTGAAAGTGTTGTGCTGTGTTTGTCTCATGAACGCCTTGTGGTGATCGGCGAAATGCTGCTTGAGGCTCCGGCACCACTGTAAATTTGGAAGGTCACTGCCATAGAACTTATGTGTCCTTCATAGGCACCTGGAAATGAAAATAATTGGCACAAATAATGTCAGAGACACATGTTAGCACATTAGTTCACATGCACAAGAAATATAACACAGAATGAAACTGAAAATGTAAGGCACACAATCCTTCATGTTATGCATATGTTAATAATAGAAGGAATGAGTGTATAAATTAGTTCTGCCAAATCAAAGAACACAGCATGCTTATCACAGTGAAAATAACTAGGTTGTCACGATTTTCAATGGTAGAGATAATCGATTAATATGTCCTTACAAAATTATGATTTAAACGCTCTCTGCACAGTAAAACTTTAGAAACTGCAAGTGAAAGCTCTCAATGTACATTTAATAGTGTGTGCATGTACATCTGCTGCCTTTATATTATACAGTTTGTGTACAAAATTGGCATCTTGAACAATTTTGGGAGTTAAACCTATGCAACTCATGAAGGTTAAAATCACCATGAAAGCAAACAGGACCAGGCAGGTGCCATTAAAAATCTGTGCAAGCCAGATAACTATAACCGAACTGCACACATATAGGGGAGCGAGAGTAACAGAAATTCGGCTGCTGACCCGCAGGTCGTGGTACCAAATCCCGGCTCCATTTCCGATGGAGGCAGAAATGCTGTAGGCACGTGTGCTCAGATTTGGGTGTACGTTAATGAAACCCAAGTGGTCGAAGTTTCCAGTGCCCTCCATTACGGCGTCTCTCATAATCATATCGTGGTTTTCGGACGTGAAACCCCACATATAAATCAAGAATAACAGAAATATACTGTCAACAGAAAAGTTGGGTGCATGTGCTACCTGTGTGTGCTTACACCTTACTACATACAGCATGCTCATTTCGTTTTAAATACCGGTATTAAAAATAACTGCTCTATTAGGAATGTAAAAGGTAAGGTAGAACTGAACGACTCTACAAAAAGTGACCCTATTATGACATCACATTTTCATATAACAAAAATGACTAAGACTCTGAAATATCATTATGCAAGAAAAAATCTTCAAAAGAACAATCAAGTTTCAAGTCATATATTTTTAATATGGCTACTATGACTATAACCAAGAAATCGACCTCAACATGGCTAATGTTAGTTTTTAAGGCCTATGTTCACTAGACAATGAACTATACCACAAAAAGCACAGCGTTAAGGCAAAGCACCACACAAAAAAGAAAGCAGTCCTTTTTGTTATTACCTACAATGCCTTTAAAATGGTATTTTTACCTCTACTTTCCACTTTTTATCTAAGTAACTGATGTGAAACAAGTTAGCTGAAAATGCACTGTGCCTCCAAAACCTGTTGGTTGAATCTGAATTTTTAAAAAATGGTGAAGCTTGCACTAAATTAGGCTCCACAAGCCTTGGAACAGCGACACTGCATGACTGTTAGGACTACTTTGGTTACTTGTGTTTTGTTTCTGGGCCTAAGCATAAAGACAAGGGCTTAACTGAATTGCTGCTAACAAACAAATGCTTTCGAAATTGCCCGAGCGTCAAAGGATGCTCAGACATTTGTTGTTTTTCGCACTGGGCTATTCTACACCAAACATACAAACCATACTGCCTGGCGACCATCACAGATGTATAGTTTAAAAAATGATGGTAATTTACTCTTCTGAAAATAGTTATTTGCAGAAATGTTTTGAAGAGAAAAAAGTAGTGGTCACGTGGGTACCTTCAGAATTTCGCAGAATGTCGTGCGGGTGTTATTTGTGAGAAAAATTTCAAAGTACCGCTTTTTCTTGCCATATCAAATTTGATCTATAAATTTGATCTATATATTAAGTAAAGGTGCTTCTTAAAGTATTTGAAGCCGAGTAACATTCGTGCAATTTTCCGCTACATAGGCTTTGAAGAATTCAGCCAAACTGTTTATCGTTTGCATTTCTTGTATGGCAATACTGCACTTTGTATGAATATTTGAGCCACAATGACTCACTGCACAGAAGTTATATTTCCCGAAAAAAATAATGTTAGGTCCAGATTACAAATATCACTATATAATCAATTTTGTCCACATTGAGATGCAACTTGAGCTGTGTTTGTCTAATTGAAAATTACTTTTCTGTGTAAGTTGAAAGCAAATAAACAGTTCTTGTTATATGGCAAGTGTTATCATTACAATTTTTGTTTAAATGAGGAAAATGATTTTTGAAGTCTTCTATTGAGGGCCATGGGGAACTTCGGAACGGAAGCTGTCGTATATCAAATGCAGAAAACAGCCATCATAAGAAAACTTCAAAAATTCATTTCTAATTTAAGACAAAGTGTAATTATATAACTTGCCATATAAAGAGAACTGCTTCCTTGCGTTTGATGTGGCAAAAAAATTGCAATAATATTACTGAGCTTCAAGCACTACACACAATCACCTTTACTTAATACCTAGACCAAATTTGGTGTAGAAGAGGCAGTATTTTTGAAACACTTTTTACTTTTTCCAAACAACACCCAGACGACATCCTGGGAAGTCCAGAAGGCACCAACGTGGCCTAATAGTTTGTTCTCTGCGATATATTTTAGCATGTTGCTGTTTTCAGTACAGTAACCGAGCACAATATTTTTTTTTTCAAAACACATTTAGTACAGTTGGCAAAATGGCTGGGATGTTTGATGTGTAGTAGCTTCACTGCCAGCATTTATTCTTCTGAAGCTCAAGCTATCACCTCTCTGTTACTGCCTCCCTCACATACAATGCCTGCATAGGAAAGAAAAAGAAAGGCAGGTCCGACAAAGTTCGCAAGGCAAGATATTTTCATGTTGGATAAATTCATTACCATAAACAGCAGCAAAATAACATTCATTTTGAGTAGTCCAAGACACAAGCTATATACCAGCATACTAAGAGCCAAGCACAAACTTTTCATTTGAACATGTGTGGTGATAGACAGGAAGCAGTTATTGAAAGACTGATCAGTCTGTAATTAACTGAATGAAGTACAATGCACTGTTCAATCAAACACCACATAGGCATCTTTGCTATAGCAAAGCCATGTGTCATTGATTCATGCACTAGATGGGACAATGCAAATGTAACAAAAAAGGTGAAAAAAGAAAACAAGGGAAAAAAAGAAAAGGGGGGATGCAAAGTAGGAGCAGTGTAGCACTACTTTTACTTTGCATCCCCCTTTTCTTTCTTCTTTCTTCTTCTTTTCTATCATTTATCTTTCTTTTGCTTCCCTTACCCCCAACCTCCGACAGGAGAACACTTTGTATCAGCGCAACCTAACTCGAAAAGAAGCAAGGGCTGCACTCTTCTGCGTTATAGGCTTTTTTTTCAGACAAACATTTCCAACAGGCACACACGCCTACACCAAAAGATGATGTCATTACTGACCCCATTTAAACTAACACGCCAAGGATGACAAGGTGACTTTTAAAAAATAGGTCCTCCTATCGCAACATTGGCCAGCCTGTCTGAGGCACTTCCACTGTTCACCCTGATTACCCCACTAGATGTTTCCATCTGCCGACTCACATCTTCATTTTGGATAACACTAAGACGAGCTTACAATGATGAATACGCACGAAAGTTTAGTGATGTATCATGTATGAGATTAAGCAACTCTGTTAAAAATAATTGTAAGCTTACTTCCAGGCTTTTTATACTGTAGCCTGAAACTTCGTAATGTCTTCTATGCACATGAACCAGATTGACAACGTAATGCACAACATGCTTAAGAATACTGCGAGGAACATGATAACGACAAAACGACCGGCCACCCAAATTTTTCGCTGTACATGTTTATAAAATGTTCATGTACACCCAAAGGAGGTGCTTATGATACAAGCCAAAAAAACCTACAAGTAGGGCCTTGGAGCCTTCTGGAATTAGACGTGTTGCATTTTTTCTGTGGAGGACTTTACACCCATAAATGAGGAACAAAACTCCTGTATAATGAACAATGTTGGCAGCTATCAGTTATAGAAAAACCTAATACAGCTAATCTTCCCCGATACATCTGTAAATTTAGAGAGGTTACGTAGCTTCTGTGATTGTGGCAGTAACTCCAACAGGACCAGTGGGAAAATTGGCACTACTTGGCTAGACAAATGTCCAAACATGCCTGCCCGACTCCCTCTAGCCACCCCGGCTGAATCTGACACATGATTTCTTTACTGCTGGCTGGACAAAAACAAAACTACTGAAGCACTCACAATACACAGCGTGAAGTTCCTCTGGAGTGGTCAACTTCGTCTTCTGCGATGAAAGAGCAGAACAGTGTACTGATAAGGCACTCCTTGCAATGGTTTTCAATGCCACAAAGTGACCATGATGTTCCTGTCGAAGAGAGCTTCGGGAGCTTGGAGTGTGCTTGCTCTTTTCTGGGGGCTGCTGCCGCTCCTCGTTTTCTGCTCAAGGTCAACCTGCACAAAGTTGTAGACGAGGCTTTAAGAGTTGTATATAATGATATGCAAATTTTCGCTGAACACACATTTCCTCGTGGCACACTGAGGAATTTCTTATAAAACTTAAGGCCTCGCATATGCAAACATTTACAATTGATCCCAAGATGCACTCGACTCTAAAGGAGCAAGTTTGTTATGTAGTGTATATAAAGAAAGGTTATTCAGCACAACCACAACTACAGTTGCACACGAAAACGACATCTTACACGATCCTGTTTATTTACATGGTCCATTTTAATTTATTTACACGGTCCATTTTACACGGTCCTGTTTTACACGATCTGGTCTGCATGAACTCTTGAACCGGGCACCATATAGATTGGAAGACACACACAGACTTTGAGACAAACCTAGTTTCCCGTGGAGCATCCTCTTGCACTATAACAACACATCTCAATCTAGTTAGTTGTTCAGAACGAGGTGAAAACAGCTCGCACTTGAAAAGCACGGGCAGAAGGAATGACGCCTGCACCCTGTGCTTTCTGTACATCCTCGTTGAGGGTGCGGTTTTCACCTTATCCTTATGCAATTTCGCATTTATAACATTGTTCGATGCATAATCTTTGTGGCGTTAAAGTGTGTGATACCGTCATGTGTATCCCATGTAATTTATAAAAATAGAATACAAGATAGCTTGATTCAAAAATAACAAAGTGCATCCGGCGCCATGTCCTGTAGCCATTCTTTAGGCAAGTGGCAGAATGATTTATTCTTCAAAACATATTTCACTTGTAACCACTACAAGAGCTAACTCGTGCACTGGCACATTCTGTTTGCCTCTTCAGATTATAAGGTACCTTTTTTACACCAGAAAGTCTTCAAGAAGAATAGAAGTGTTGTAATTGTGAAGAAAAGTAGAAGGAAAAAAAGATAACCTGCCTTGTACAGGGACCGAGCCTGTGAACTTCGAATAACATGTCCGAGGCTCTATAAACTGAGCAACCATGGCGGCTATCCCTCTTCCATTTTGTATGGTATATATGTGCATTTATACATGGAAGAGTCAGTCAGCGCTGCTTGTTACCATTATGGCGAGTGTGGGACACCTTTTTTTTGCCTACTGGCAATTACATTACGATTGCAATTACGTTACGATTGCTTCCAATATCCCTATACTTCTTTGGCAGCATTATGCATCTGTCAGTTCTCAGAAAATCTGCTATTCACAGGAGGTGGCAATGGTTCACCCTCCCACCTAAATGCATGTACTTGAACACATGCACAACTAATCAAAAAAAAACAAGTCACACACCGCTAAGATTACTGAGATTCACTGTTTCAGATTCATGAGTAAAGGAAAGAACTATAAATTTCAGGGTTTGTTGTCTTTGTTGAACACATTATAATGAGAACTAGTAGAAAATAATGCCAAACGAACTATAGGGGATGTTATCAAAAGTAACTTTAACAAAATTATGAAAAGAAAAGTGAACAAAAAGTTAGCTTGGCAATGTTTCTTGACAATTGAATTGACATTACTTTTTGTAACATCCATATATTTTGCTGTGTAATGCTGTCGGGTAATTCCCATTATTAGAGTGGTGAGTAGGCTGACAAGGAAAGCATATGGCATTGATACTTATTTTGAACACCTAATAGTTTGAGGACCTTAAAAGAGCGGAAGCTACTTTGAGTAGACGAGAATATTCAGTTGGAGCGACAAAAAAACGTACACACATTTTACCAGGCTTTTTAACACATTTTGAGACATAAAATGTATGCTGCCAGTAATGTTAAGTACCATTACTTTTGTCACACTATGCACTGTAGCAGGTGTAGTTAGAGTGGTGATAGTGAAGGATTAATCAAGCACGCCACCAACTGTGTTACATCAATGGTCGCGTATTTTAAAAATAAACCTGCTGTATAATAAAAAAAAGTTTAGAGCATTTATGTTTTCATCCAAATCAGGTTAAACCGACTGGGTAAGCAAACCATTTGCATAAAATCAAAAGGCATAAAGTGATTCATGTATTAAAACTATGTGAACAATTTCAGCAACGCAGGGCAAAGTGACAACAGTTCTATTAAAAACCCCTCTCATTATAACATGCACGAAAAGCACCACACCAGAATATTTTATAGTGCATGTATTATCGAGACTACTAGACTGTCTATTGACCTTTTAGAAGAAGGGTATCCCCTTCACGTTCAAGGGGCAACCACTTAGCCTTTTCCTGAGCTTTCCTGTGAATAGTTCCTGAATTTCAGATATCATTAGGATTGATTTAGAGTGAACAGATTTTGCTTACGCATTGAAACCTAGTTCTGTATGTAACTGCAATTATGGGTGCCAAACCACCTCCAATTCATTTTTAACATTTAACTCATTTTTTAACAGCAGCAGCACAACTAGCTGTGGGTGCCTAAAAAGTAGCTAGAAACAATACCTTTACCTCTTTAAGCCTTTCGGAAGTGATCAGCTTCTCAGTTCTCACCTTACAACATTTTTTTAAATACGTGTTTGTGTGCCCACTGCTCTTGCTCCTTGTACAGTGAGGAGGAGCACATGGCAAGAAGAGACAAGAAAGAAGCATTGCGAAAAAATGCGAAATAAGCGAGGACCTCTTTTGTATCGTACATTGTGTGTAACATTACTATTGCGACAACATATAGACAAATTATCACGGCTATGCATCCATTGTAGAGTCATACACAGCTGCAACACCACGACTAAATTTCAACCTTGTGTTGGTTTAGTATCCCTTTATAGTGGCAAGCTAATGATATCTGCATTTGTTTGGCACACATTGAGATGCAGCGAAATGTGATATGGTAATTTCATTTAGAATGCACGTCATGTGGCTTCATTGTATCTGTGGCCACAAGTAACTCTGGTTGCAAAGCAATATGACAGAGCCTAAACAGACGTCACCGACCATTCCAATCTGAACTTGCCTTTGCTACTTGCCCATTATCATCCCTGCAAAAAATGAATAATTGAATCTGCTACGGGTATGTGCTAGCTTATGCTAAGGACCAAGTATGAAGGGTGTTTTGTCATTATTGAGATCAGTTATTTGTTCAAGAACACTTGCTGTCAAACACAAATACATTGCTGTCGAAGCATCAAGACTCAAATATAAAGCAAAAAGAAGTGTCTCTTTAAAAATTACAGGCCACAAGGTGCAAGATAAATATTTGATATACTTGGGATGTAAGGCACGCACAAGAGGTGCTGCCATATTATACTTTTCCTCGTGTTGAAACTTGCTTGCTTTACTCACCCAACACATCTGTAAAGATGCCGTGAAAACACCAAGGAGCTGATGCAGCAAGGTTGAACACATGTCCAGGGATTCCATCATTCCTAAGCAGCCCTACAGCCTCCACAGTCCTGCAACCATTTGTAAGATAAATATAGTTCTACCCAAAGTTCTTGGCTTACAGACACACATGCAAGACGCATAACCACTCTATAGGAAGTTTGCCTGATAATGCGCTGGGTAGCAAAACGGATGCCAATATCAAGTATCTCGGCCTGCCGCTTCTTTCTTTCCGTTCTTAATTAATCAATCCATGGTTAATAAATGTTCCCCCAATGTGAAGTGTACTGGCAGTCCGGTGACGAATTGCAGTGTATTTCAAACACAGTCCAATTCATTGCAAGTAAGCATCCAATAGCGTTTTGTCAGCTGTTCAAGAAAAGAGCATGAAGTTTAGCTAAAACCCATGTTTTTTATAAACACCATTCAATTTGATATAAAAGTTGTGAGCATTATGTGAAGGAACACGGATTAATGTTTAATCAATGATTTCTTATAATGTACTGATATGAATGCAACTAACTGAATAAGAAACGATAATTTTTGCTTGAAAATTTAGAGTTATGAACACTATCGCACTTGCCAGCTGCATCTTGTCCAAAACAGCTGCAAGATAGGCTAGTTTCTGTAGGTGAGCAGTAATGAGCAGTGCAAAGTAACAACAACAAACACCAGTAACAACAGTATGGAGCAAGCACAGACTGCGAACTGCATAATTTATTGCACAAAAGTTCGCCTGAATATCAGTCAGACAACTCGTGCAAATGAAGGTCCAGTTGGGAATGAACAAGTTACGAAATCAACAATGCCTGCTTTCACTAACAGGACCCTCATTCAGATAAAGTATGCAGCGATAGGCCCCTACCGAGGTACGTCACAGCATGATGTCACTGGCACATGTAAAAGGTGTGGCTGGAAAAACACTCCCGCTGGTGGCTCAGCCCGGTACAGTCGTGCGGTGTTTGGGGCAAGTTTTAATTCTTCAAAGCTTACACTTCACGTTACAATGTCGACATTAGCTGTAGTATGTGTCAGCAAACATCTAGCTGTGTGGTAAAATATTTGCCACGCGGTCTGTTTATCTTGAAGAAGTGAACACACGTGGTGGCCTGTGCGAGGAACAGTGGCATAGTCTTTAAAAATGTGCACTGTTGATTGCGGCATGTAGTGTGCATTGAAAGGTATTGAGAATATTGGTTCAACTGAGAATATTGTGTGTGGTCTGTGCAGTGTCAATAACAATGTGTCTTGTTTGCGAAGACGTTAGCACTCATGGCAGGGACCGGTCGATGAAAAAACTTGATTCGACATTTTAGTCAAGGTAAATATGCACTTGACGCGACCATCTGCGAGTGGGTACATCTCGGTGTTCGCGCTGTGTGCAGAAAAAAATTGCATGGTTACTGGGCTGGAAAATACCATTTGCTGAAGCTGCATGTATAAATCGCCCCGACAAGTACGCAAGCCCAATAAAGGTATAACTCGTTTTATCGAAGGCCTCATATGTCTTCATGTAATAAGCAGAGATTCTTGCTTCACATATACTCAGTACCTTTACCGCTCGATATTCATGAAGTGACAATGCAAACAACAAGTTTGTGTGTTAGGTCCTAAAGGAGCAATATAAATATGCAAATAAGTTGTAGGTGTCAGATGCAGCAATGTAACTGCGCAAAAGATTACGTATATATTAGGCTACAGGTTTAGAATCGCATACATCTCAGTGGTCTATCAGGAACGTCACAAACAACTTCCTTGCCAACCAGCCCTTGCACAGAGGGAGGGAATGGCTGGCACGGCGCTCGAAGTGATGTCACACTATTTGCAAACATAGAGAGGTTTCTTACTTAGGCAACATTTTGCACAATATATTTTTTAAATGCAAGACTGTACTCGTCCACATTGATCATACTGATGTCTTTTGTTGTTATTTTGTGCTGTGAATTACTAGGCATTTAGTCACCATGATCTTTAAAAGCTAATTTCAGTGTTCTCTCTCATATTGCTGACAACTGTGTTGTTGCATAAATTGGGCAAAAAAGCAACACAGAAAGGCTGTCACAATAAATACACCAACATGGGTATTCTCCTGCAAACAAAAGTCGGCACTGGTCCTGTCATTACCCATCTTCCTTCTCTCTTTGCCTTGTTTGTGCTGAAACAGCCAAACACCTGATGAGTTAGATCAGAAATATTAACGCATCAAAACTATAAGTGCTTGCATCAGCAACTACACAACATCGTGATAACCGCACCCCTGCCACACAGCAGCGAAACATATTTTGAACATGCTGGCAGTGTATTATTTTATAAAAAGCAACTCTGGCAGATTACAAAATCTCACATTGTGCATGCAAGTTTTCTTCCAAAGTCAGGCGTACAATGTAGGTGCTGGCCGGTACATTATTAGTTACAAGCAAAAGCGTATTGCGGGTACATATGCAGATTGCACGAACACCTCTCTCTCTACACGAGGCACACACATTATATCTTTTAACAAGCACACGCCACTGTTTAGGGGCATAATAACGCTCTACCGTGAACGTATGCTAATCAACCCACTTAGGCGGTTGGCTAGGTGAATCGAGCCAAGTTACAAATTGTATCGCCAGCGAACGTAAACAAAATGCTGCTTTCCATCAAATGGCACTGCAGGCTTCGTTTAATCAACAACGTAGCAAGCGCCGTGTGCGTCTTCCTCACTACATTGCACATATGAAAAAATCGATCACCATACACATGCATGTTGCCGCAGTTGTCTCTAATTACCTCCAGTAAGGCCGCGCCGATGCGCCATGGCTCTGCTAGCGTTAGCCTTGTCAAAACGAATCGGCAACCGCACTCGCAAAGGCGCGTAAGGTTGCCGTTTCACCACGCCTCGTTAGAGTGCAGCAACACACACTTGCACTGAGTGGCATACTTGGTCTACATAAAAAAGTGTCCCCCTTACCTTTAGTTTCTTTCACAGTGTCCTGAGAGAAGCAACCACAGGCGTCAGCCGTCACCTCGGAGTCCTTCGAGCGCCCGCCCAACCCGCCGATTCCTTGGACGACTCGCACTTGATCCGCACTCGAACAACCGCGGGAATAGGGCGCAATCTTAGCACATCACACGAACGAGGAACGGCGCTTCCTTGCGTAAATTTAACATTTCGTGCTCTCGTGTGTAGCAGCGCAAACACAGGAGAGAGCATGCCCATGGAGACAAAGACAAACAACATGTGGCTTTAGCTGTGAATGGATTTAGCTTGGATATCTGTGTGAGGAAAAAAAACATCTGTCGCTGCTATAAACTGAAAAACATGTATGTTATCTGGCAAAATAACTTTAAAAGTGATCAACGGTTATTCAAAAAACAAGTTACAACTTATGAATATTTTCGCAGGTTTTTGTTTTGTTTTTGTTCTAGCAGACGACAGCCTCCTAGTGCTTCTACGACAGACGTAGTGTGGTTTCACGTTCGGTGCGTGTCGCCTACGCAAAGCTCTACAGTAGTGATATCAGGGTTATCAATTCTCAATGAACAATAGGATGGCTACAAAGCAGTAACATTTTGACATAGTGCAGTACGCAATCTTTCAAGGTATGACATTTCTTTGCTCTGAAGCAAATCGAAGCAAGCGGGCCGGCGCAATCAGCTGATGTCGCCACTACGCGAGGCATGATCGTGCGCAATAACGTCGCGCCCCGCGCTCGATTTGTCTTCAAGCGATAGAGCTAATAAGTGGAATACAGCTAGATGCAAGGATTAATGGCGTATCACTCTAATTCCCTGTGGTGGCCGACTCAATCACAAGAGAGCCCCGGGAAAAAACCTTCAACTGCTCAAGCTTGTGTGTGGGTGTAAAAATACTTGTTTTCATCCGCGGCGGGACAGCAATCTATAGTTGAAAGACATGCGAAAAGCATGTGACGTATATACAATCACAAAACATATGCACACAACAATAGATACGATCGCATATCGTACATAAATATGCCAACACATAGCGTGTGAAAAGCAAATTTATATACATAACCTAAACTCAAGCACGCTGTCCTGTGCGAATAGCTTAGCAAGTTAACGCAATTAGTTCACGTGCGCGAGCACAACTAAGTGGCGCAGGTTCGAGTCCCGCCAAATCGAATTTTTTTTGTTTTTTTTTCAACGTTTTTATTGTACTGCTATTTTTTCTAATGCCTTAGGTTCTAAAACAAAATAAAAGCAATATTGCGTTCAAGTACGTATGTGGGACTGTGTTTTTTGCGCAACAGGTATTAGTATTTTATTTTCATTAATAATTTTTTTTATTATTTCATAATATAACAAAATTGAGGTATAAGGGGAACATTGGGTCTGCTTGATTGTGAAGGGACTTGAGAACTGAGAAAACTCAAACCAAAAAGTTTATTTGAGAAAAACCGGAGCATTTCACAGCCGGACAAGTTTCTTCAATGGTAGGCCCTAGGTATGCGCGAGACTTGCTATATGACTCATCTCAAGCTGTGGCAGTTGAGGGAAGGCAATATCACCGAGAAGCAGTTCCAAAATGTATTTTGGTTGATGTTTTTTGATTCCTCCAAAATAAGGGCTGCACAATTGTGATCGAGCCAAACAAAGAATTGCGGGCACGAAGTCATGAGACAGAAAATGAATAATGTTGATTGTTTGAGAAATTGCCATTAATAAAAGGAAGAGTTATGCAGTGCTGCGTAGCTTAACCCGCAGTTTAAAATGGACAATGTTGCACACACAGACATTGGTTAAATTTCTTTGCAGCACAGTTGAAGCATCTATGTAGAACTGAAGCATCAAGAGAAGCTCATGCGTCCTCACTTTATAGCGCTTTACATAGATTGTATGCGTCCATGCAGCCATGATATGATATATTTTAATGCATTTGTTTAACCTATAATCTTCTTATTCATTAAAGCTGGCCCATAAGTTGTGTCTTATGTAGCACTACAATTGAAGCGTAATCTGCATGGTGGTCTGAAACAATGCTTTTGAAGATCTCAAAACAACCCAGGTCTATACACGACCATCCGTGCATCAATGATAAGCACCATTATGTGTCCGTACATAACAGTTGTGCTCTCATACTTAATTATTTTTCTGACCACTCCCTCTGCCCCTACCTCGTTTTTGTCGTGAAGCTGTGGCAAGTTGTGTATAGCTGTATTTAAATTGTAGGGGCACATATACTATCAATAAAAAATATTTTTAGGCTACATGCAATTAGTTTTCATTGATTTTCATTTCTTTTGTCGGTGCTCAGAAGAGCTAAGCTCATGGTCGATATTTTAAAATGACATTTCTCTTTGCCAATGTTATAGAGAACAGTTTCATTAATATTGACAAGTTCATTCACATTGAATTTAGTTCTCATTATTATTGTTTCTACCAAAAACGAGCCCTTGAAGTTATGCTTTTCTTGCTTGATTTGCTTTTGTGTGACACAATGTAAGTAAAATGACAGTTATTGTCATTCCTTGTGAATGACACATTTTCCGTGTGACAGACTTTAGCACCTGGTCATCTGCAGAAGTTGTATTCATTCTGGAAAAGGGCAAACAGTGATGACTGACAAGACAGACTAGCATGCGTTATTCTTTTGTACTATATATGTCACTGTGCGTTCATTTATAACTTTATAGAGCTCGGATTTCCTGCTGAAAATGTGACAACAACTGTACAGTTTCCACATTTTTGCAACAATCCACATTCCTTTCATACACTATTGCGCATTTTCGTAAGCACCTTACAAAATTAGTATATTTCCGTAAGACTTTACATTCTGTATTTTCCTTATGAAAGCTTCTGTACACTCCATACACTTTCCTTATCCTCCCATATCTTCCCTAATGACTCTCCGTATGCTCCATAAGTTTCCTTATCTTTCCTTATTTTCCATAAAACTCACTCCATCCATGCCATAAAACTTCCTTATCCTTCCATATACTCCATAAAAAGCTTTCCATATATGCCATACATTTTCCTTATCTTTCTGTATACTCCATAAAAAGCTTTCCGTATACGCCATACAATTTCCTTATCCTTCCATATACTCCATAAGAAGCTTTCTGTAAATGCCATACAACTTCCATATATTTCCATAAAACTCCATATGTTTTCCGTATGTAGCATAAGGAAATGTTACGGAGTCCATATATTTTCCGTAAGATTTCATACGGAACTTTTCAGTAGGGCAGGTGCTAAAGTCTGTCACACGGAAAATGTGTCGTTCACAAGGAATGACAATAACTGTCGTTTTACTTGCATGCTGTCACACAAAAACAAATCAAGCAAAAAAGCATAACTTCAAGGGCTCGTTTTTTGGTAGAAACAAAAATAATGAGAACTAAATTCAATGTGAATGAACTTGTCAATAATAATGAAACTGTTCTCATTAACATTGACAAAGAGAAATGTCATTTTAAAATATTGACCATGAGCTTAGCTCTCCTGAGCACCGACAAAAGAAACGAAAATCTATGAAAACTAATTGCATGTAGCCTAAAAATAATTTTTATTGATAGTATGTGCTCCTACATTATAAATACAGCTATACACAACTTGCCACAGCTTCATGACAGAAACGAGGTAGGGGCAGAGGGAGTGGTCAGAAAAATAATTAAGTATGAGAGCACAACTGGTATGTACGGACACATAATGGTGCTTATCATTGATGCACAGATGGTCGTGTATAGAGCTGGGTCGTTTTGAGATTTTCAAAAGCATTGTTTCAGACCATCATGCAGATTACGCTTCAATAGTAGTGCTACATAAGACACAACTTATGGGACAGCTTTAATGAATAAGAAGATTATAGGTTAAACAAAGGCTTTCAAATATATCATATCATGGCTGCATGGACGCATACAAGCTATGTAAAGTGCAATAAAGTGAGGACGCATGAGCTTCTCTTGATGCTTCAGTTCTACATAGATGCTTCAACTGTGCTGCAAAGAAGTTTAACCAATGTCTGTGTGTGCAACAAAGTCCATTTTAAACTATCTACATGTATATATAAAATTCCTATTGCGAGTTAAGCTACGTAGCACTCCATAACTCTTCCTTTTCTTAAGGGCAATTTCTCAAACAATCAACATTATTCATTTTCTGTCTCATGACTTCGTGCCCGCAATTCTTGGTTTGGCTCGATCACAATTGTGCGGCCCTTATTTTGGAGGAATCAAAAAACATCAACCAAAATATATTTTGGAACTGCTTCTCGGTGATATTGCCTTCCCTCAGCTGCCACAGCTTGAGGTGAGTCATATAGCAAGTCTCGCGCATACCTAGGGCCTACCCTTGAAGAATCTGGTCCGGGTGTGAAATGCCCAGTTTTTTCTCAAATAAATTTTTTGGTTTGAGTTTTCTCAGTTCTCGAGTCTCTTCACAATCAAGCAGACCCAAAGATACCCTTAGTCCTTAATTTTGGTATATTATGAAATAAATAAAAAATAATAATGAAAATAAAAATACTAATAACTGTTGCGCAAAAAACACAGTCCCACATACGTACTTGAACGCAATATTGCTTTTATTTTGTTTTAGAACCTAAGGCATTAGAAAAAATAGCAGTACAATAAAACGTTGAAAAAAAAACAAAAAAAATTAGACTTGGCGGGACTCGAACCTGCGCCACGTAGTTGTGCTCGCGTACGTGAACCGAGTGCATTAACTTGCTGAGCTATTCGCGCTGAAATGTGTCAAGAGTTTAAGTTATGTATATAAATTTGCTTTTTTCATGCTATGTGTTTGCATATTTATGTACGATATGTGATCGTATCTATTGTTGTGTGCATATGTTTTGTGATTGTTATACGTCACATGCTTTTCGCATGTCTTTCATTTATAGATTGCTGTCCGCCGCGGATGAAATCAAGTATTTTTACACCCACACACAAGCTTGAGCAGTTGAAGGTTGTTTCCCGGGGCTCTCTTGCGATTGAGTCGGCCACCACAGGGAATTAGAGTGATACGCCATTAATCCCTGCATCTAGCTGTATTCCACTTAGTAGCTCTATCGCTTGATGACAAATCGAGCGCGGGGCGCGACGCTATTGCGCACGACCATGCCTCGCGTAGTGGCGACATCAGCTGATTGCGCCGGCCTGCTTGCTTCGATTTGCTTCAGAGCAAAGAAATGTCATACCTTGAAAGATTGCGTAATGCACTATGCCAAAATGTTAATGCTTTGTAGCCATCCTATGATTCAATGAGAATTGATAACTCTGATATCACTACTGTAGAGCTTTGCGTCGGTGACACGCACCGAACGTGAAACCGCACTACGTCTGTCGTAGAAGCAGTAGGAGGCTGTCGCCTGCTAGAACAAAAACAAAACAAAGACCTGCGAAAATATTCATAAGTTGTAACTTGTTTTTTGAATAACCGTTCATCACTTTTAAAGTTATTTTGCCAGATAGCATACATTTTTTTTCAGTTTCTAGCAGCAACAGATGTTTTTTTCCTCACACGAATATCCAAGCCAAATCCATTCACAGCTAAAGCCACATGTTGTTTGTCTTTGTTTCCGGGGGCATGCCGTTTGGGTGCGTCTCTCATGTGTTCGCGCTGCTACACACGAGAGCACGAAATGTTAAATTTACGCAAGAAGCGCCGTTCCTCGTTCGTGTGATGTGCTAAGATTGCGCCCTAGTCCCGCGGTTGTTCGAGTGCGGATCAAGTGCGAGTCGTCCAAGGAATCGGCGGGTGGGCGGGTGCTCGAAGGACTCCGAGGTGACGGCTGACGCCTGTGGTTGCTTCCCTCAGGACAGTGTGAAGAAACTAAAGGTAAGGGGGACACTTTTTTATGTAGACCAAGTATGCCAATCAGTGCAAGTGTGTGTTGCTGCACTCGAACGAGGCGTCGTGAAACTTATGAGCCTTTGCGAGTGTGGTTGCCGATTCGCTTTGACAACGCTAACGCCAGCAGAGCCATGGCGCATCGGCGCGGCCTTACTGGAGCTAATTCGAGACAACTGCGGCAACATGCATGTATATGGTGGTCGATTTTTTCATATGTGCAATGTAGTGAGGAAGACGCACACGGCGCTTGCTACGTTGTTAATAAAACGAAGCCTGCAGTGCCATTTGATGCAAAGCAGCATTTTGTTTACGTTCGCGGGGGATACAATTTGTAACTTGGCTCGATTCACCTAGCCAACCGCCTAAGTGGGTTGATTAGCATACGTTCACGGTAGAGCGTTATTATGCCCCTAAACAGTGACGTGTGCTTGTTAAAAGATATAATGTGTGTGCCTAGTGTAGAGAGAGAGAGAGGTGTTCGTGCAATCTGCATGTGTACCATCAAGACGCTTTTGCTTGTAACTAGTAATGTACCGGCCGGCACCTACATTGTACGCCTGACTTTGAAGAAAACTTGCATGCACAATGTGAGATTTTGTAATCTGCCAGAGTTGCTTTTTATAAAATAATACACTGCCAGCATGTTCAAAATATGTTTCGCTGCTGTGTGGCAGGGGTGCGGTTATCACGCTGTTGTGTAGTTGCTGATGCGAGCACTTATAGTTTTGATGCGTTAATATTTCTCATCTAACTCATCAGGTGTTTGGCTGTTTCAGCACAAACAAGGCAAAGAGAGAAGGAAGACGGGTAATGACAGGACAAGTGCCGACTTTTGTTTGCAGGAGAATACCCATGTTGGTGTATTTATTGTGACAGCCTTTCTGTGTTGCGTTTTTGCCCAATTTATGCAACAACACAGTTGTCAGCAATATGAAAGAGAACACTGAAATTAGCTTTTAAAGATGATGGTCACTAAGTGCCTAGTAATTCACAGCACAAAGCAACAACAAAAGACATCAATATGATCAATGTGGACGAGTACAGTCTTGCATCTAAAAATATATTGTGCAAAATCTTGCCTAAGTAGGAAACCTCTCTATGTTTGCAAATAGTGTGACGTCACTTCGAGCACCGTGCCAGTCATTCCCTCCCTCTGTGCAAGGGCTGGTTAGCAAGGAAGTTGTTTGTGACGTTCCTGATAGACCTCTGAGATGTATGCGATTCTAAACCTGTAGCCTAATACTTACGTAATCTTTTGCGCAGTTACACCGCTGCATCTGACACCTACAACTTATTTGCATATTTACATTGCTCCCTTAGAACCTAACACACAAACTTGTTGTTTGCATTGTCGCTTCATCAATATCGAGCGGTAAAGGTACTGAGTATATGTGAAACAAGAATCTCTGCTTAATACATGAAGACATATGAGGCCTTCGATAAAACGAGTTATACCTATATTGGGCTTGCGTACTCGTCGGGGCGATTCATACATGCAGCTTCAGCAAATGGTATCTTCCAGCCCGGTGACCATGCAATTTTTTTCTGCACACAGCGCAAACACCGAGATGTACCCACTCGCAGATGTTCCCGTCAAGTGCATATTTACCTTGACTAAAATGTCGAATCAAGTTTTTTCATCGACCGGTCCCTGCCATGAGTGCTAACGTCTTCGCAAACGAGACACATTGTTATTGACACTGCACACACCACACACAATATTCTCAGTTGAACCGATATTCTCAATACCTTTCTATGCACACTACATGCCGCAATCCACAGTGCACATTTTTGAAGACTATGCCGCTGTTCCTCGCACAGGCCACCACGTGTGTTCACTTCTTCAAGATAAACAGACAGCGTCGCAAATATTTTACCACACAGTTTACCACACAGCTAGATGTTTGCTGACACATACTACAGCTAATGTCGACATTGTAACGTGAAGTGTAAGCTTTGAAAAATTAAAACTTGCCCCAAACACCGCACGACTGTACCGGGCTGAGCCACCAGCGGGAGTGTTTTTCCAGCCACACCTTTTACATGTGCCAGGGACATCATGCTGTGACGTACCTCGGTAGGGGCCTATCGCTGCATACTTTATGTGAATGAGGGTCCTGTTAGTAAAAGCAGGCATTGTTGATTCCGTAACTTGTTGATTCCCAACTGGACCTTCATTTGCACGAGTTGTCTGACTGATATTCAGGCGAACTTTTATGCAATAAATTATACAGTTGGCAGTCTGTGCTTGCTCCATACTGTTGTTACTGGTGTTTCTTGTTGTTACTTTGCACTGCTCATTACTGCTCACCTACAGAAACTAGCCTATCTTGCCGCTGTTTGGACAAGATGCAGCCGGCAAATGCGATAGTATTCATAACTCTAAATTCTCAAGCAAAATTTATTGTTTCATATTTAGTTAGTTGCATTCATATCAGTACATTATAAGAAATCATTGATTAAACATTATTCCGTGTTCCTTCACATAATGCTCACAACTTTTATATCAAATTGAATGGTGTTTATAAAAAACATGGGTTTTAGCTTAACTTCATGCTCTTTTCTCGAACAGCTGACAAAACGCTATTGCATGCTTATTTGCCATAAATTGGACTGTGTTTGAAATACATTGCAATTCTTCACCGGACTGCCAGTACACTTCACATTGGGGGAACATTTATTAACCATGGATTGTATAATTAGGAACGGAAAGAAAGAAGCGGCAGGCTGGGATACTTGATATTGGCATTCGTTTTGCTACCCAGCACATTAGGGGGAACATTTATTAACCTTGGATTGATTAATTAAGAACGGAAAGAAAGAAGCGGCAGGCTGGGATACTTGATATTGGCATTCGTTTTGCTACCCAGCGCATTATCATGCAAACTTTCTATAGAGTGGTCATGCGTCTTGCATGTGTGTCTGTAAACTAAGAACTTCGGGTAGAACTATATTTATCTTACAAATGGTTGCAGGTCTGTGGAGGCTGTAGGGCTGCTTAGGAATGGTGGAATCCCTGGACATGTGTTCAACCTTGCTGCATCAGCTCCTTGGTGTTTTCACGGCATCTTTACAGATGTGTTGGGTGAGTAAAGCAAGCAGATTTCAACACAAGGAAAAGTATAATATGGCAGCACCTCTTGTGCGTGCCTTACATCCCAAGTATATCAAATATTTATCTTGTACCTTGTGGCCTGTAATATTTAGAGACACTTCTTTTTGCTTTATATTTGAGTCTTGATGCTTCGACAGCAATGTATTTGTGTTTGACAGCAAGTGTTCTTGAACAAATAACTGATCTCAATAATGACAAAACCCTCTTCATACTTGGTCCTTAGCATAAGCTAGCACATATCTGTAGCAGATTCAATTATTCATTTTTTGCTGGGACGATAATGGGCAAGTAGCAAAGGCAAGTTCAGATTGGAGTGGTCGGTGACGTCTGTTTAGGCTCTGCCATATTGCTTTGCAACCAGAGTTACTTGTGGCCACATATACAATGAAGCCACATGACGTGCATTCTAAATGAGATTACCATATCACAATTTGCTGCATCTCAATGTGTGCCAAACAAATGCAGATATTATTAAATTGCCACTACAAAGGGATCCTAAACCAACACAAGGTTGAAATTTAGTCGTGGTGTTGCAGCTGTGTATGACTCTACAATGGATGCATAGCCATGATAATTTGTCTATATGTTGTCGCAATAGTGATGTTACACACATTGTACGATACAAAAGAGGTCCTCGCTTATTTCGCTTTTTTTCGCTATGCTTCTTTCTTGTCTCTTCTTGCCATGTGCTCCTCCCCACTGTACAAGGAGCAAGAGTAGTGGGCACACAAACACGTATTTGAAAAAAATGTAAGGTGAGCACTGAGAAGCTGAACACTTCCAAAAGGCTCAAAGAGGTAAAGGTATTGTTTCTAGCTACTTTTTGGGCATCCATAGCTAGTTGTGCTGCAGCAGTTAAAAAATAGGGTAAATGTTAAATTAATTGGAGGTGGTTTGGCACCCATAATTGCAGTTACATACAGAACTAGGTTTCAATGCGTAAGCAAAATCTGTTCACTCTAAATCAATTATATTGATATCTGAAATTCGGGACATATTCACAGAAAAGCTCTGGAAAAGGCTAGGTGGTTGCCCCTTGAACGTGAAGGAGATACCCTTCTTCTAAAAGGTCAATAGACAGTCTAGTAGTCTCGATATTACATGCACTATAATATATTCTGGTGTGGTGCTTTTCATGCATGTTATAATGAGAGGGGTTTTTAATAGAACTGTTGTCACTTTGCCCTGCATTGCTGAAATTGTTCACATAGTTATAATTTATGAATCACTTTATGCATTTTGATTTTATGCACATGGTTTGCTTACACAGTCGGTTTACCTTGATTTGGATAAAAGCATAAATGCTCTCAACTTTTTTTATTATACAGCTGGTTTATTTTTAAAATACGCGACCATTGATGTGAACACAGTTGGTGGCGTGCTTGATTAATCCTTCACTATCACCACTCTAACTACACCTGCTACAGTGCATAGTGTGACAAAAGTAATGGTACTTAACATTACTGGCAGCACACACTTTTATGTCTCAAAATGTGTTAAAAAGCCTGGTAAAAATGTGTGTAAGTTTTTTTTTCGCTCCAACTAAATATTCTGGTCTACTCAAAGTAGCTTCCGCTCTTTTAAGGTCCTCAAACTATTAGGTGTTCAAAAGAAGTATCAATGCCATATGCTTTCTTTTTCAGCCTACTCACCACTCTAATAATGAGTTTTACCCGACAACATTACCCAGTAAAATATAGGGATGTTATAAAAAGTAATGTCAATTAAATTGTCAAAAAACGTTGCCAAGTTACGTTTTTGTTCACTTTTCACAATCTTGTTAAAGTTACTTTTGATAACAACCCCTATAATTTGTTTAGCATCAATTTCTGCTAGTTCTCATTATAATGTGTTCAACCAAGTCACCAAACCCTTAAATTTATAGTTCTTTCCTTTACTCATGAATCTGAAACAGTGAATCTCAGTAATCTTAGCGGTGTGTGACTTGTTTTTTTTATCAGTTCTGCATTTGTTCAAGTACATGCATTTAGGTGGGAGGGCGAACCATTGCCGCCTCCTGTGACTGGCAGATTTTCTGAGAACTGACAGATGCATAATGCTGCCAAAGAAGTATAGGGATATCGGAAGCAATCGTAACGTAATTGCAATCGTAATGTAATTGCCAGTAGGCAAAAAAAGGTGTCCCACACTCGCCCTAATGGTAACAGGCAGCGCTGACTGACTCTTCCATGTATAAATGCACATATATACCATACAAAATGGAAGAGGGACAGCCGCCATGATAGCTCAGTTGATAGAGCATCGGACATGTTATTCGAAGTTCACAGGCTCGGTCCCTGTACAAGGCAGGTTATCTTTTTTTCCTTCTACTTTTCTTTCTTCACAATTACAACACTTCTATTCTTCTTGAAGACTTTCTATTGTAAAAAAGGTACCTTATAATCTGAAGAGGCAAACAGAATGTGCCAGTGCACGAGTTAGCTCTTGTAGTGGTTACAAGGGAAATATGTTTTTAAGAATAAATCATTCTGCCACTTGCCTAAAGAATGGTTACAGGACATGGCACTGGATGCACTTTGTTATTTTCGAATCAAGCTATCTTGTATTCTATTTTTATAAATTACATGGGATACACATGACGGTATCACACACTTTAATGCCACAAAGATTATGCAGCGAACAATGTTATAAATGCGAATTGCATAAGGATAAGGCGAAAACTGCACCCTCAACGATAATGTACAGAGAGCACAGGGTGCAGGCGTCATTCCTTCTGCCCGTGCTTTTCAAGTGCGAGCTGTTTTCACCTCGTTCTGACCGACTAACTAAATTGAGATGTTTTTATAGTACAAGAGGATGCTCCACGGGAAACTAGGTTTGTCTCAAACTCTGTGTGTGTCTTTCAATCTATATGGTGCCCGGTTGAATAGTTCATGCAGACCAGATCGTGTAAATCAGGACCGTGTAAATTGGACCGTGTAAATGAAATAACATGGACCATGTAAATAAACAGGATTGTGTAAAATGTCGTTTTCGTGTGTAACTGTAGTTGTGGTTGTGATAAATGACCTTTCTTTATATACACTACATAACAAACTTGCTCCTTTAGAGTCGAGTGCATCTTCGGATCGATTGTAAATGTTTGCATATGCGAGGCCTTAAGTTTTATAAGAAATTCCTCAGTGTGCCACGAGGAAATGTGTGTTCAGCGAAAATTGGCATATTATTATATACAACTTTTAAAGCCTCGTCTACACGTTTGTGCAGGTTGACCTTGAGCAGAAAATGAGGAGCGGCAGCAGCCCCCAGAAAAGAGCAAGCACCCTCCAAGCTCCCGAAGCTCTCTTCGACAGGAACAGCAAGGTCACTGTGTGGCATTGAAAACCATTGCAAGGAGTGCCTTATCAGTACACTGTGCTGCTCTTTCATCGCAGAAGACGAAGTTGACCACTCCAGAGGAACTTCACGCTGTGTATTGTGAGTGCTTCAGTGGTTTTGTTTTTTTCCAGCCAGCAGTTAGAAATCATGTGTCAGATTCAGCCGGGATGGCTAGAGGGAGTCGGGCAGGCATGTTTGGACATTCGTCTAGCCAAGTAGTGCCAATTTTCGCACTTGTCCTGTTGAAGTTACTGCCACAATCACAGAAGCTACGTCACCTTTCTAAATGTACAGATGTGTCGCGGAAGATTTGCTGCGTTAGGTTTTTCTATAACTGATAGCTGCCAACATTCTTCATTATACAGGAGTTTTGTTCCTCACTTATGGGTGTAAGGCCCTCCACAGAAAAAATGCAACACGTCTACTTCGAAAAGGCTCCAAGGCCCTACTTGTAGGTTTTTTCGGCTTGTAATATAAGCACCTCATTTGGGTGTACATGAACTTTTTATAAACATGTACAGCGAAAAATTGGGGTGGCCGGTCGTTTTGTCGTTATCACATTCCTCGCAAAATTCTTAAGCATGTTGTGCATTACGTTGTCAATCTGGTCCATGTGCATAGAAGACATTACGATGTTTCAGGCTACAGTATAAAAAGCCTGGAAGCAAGCTATCAAAAATTTTTTAACAGAGTTGCCTAATCTGATACATAATACATCACTAAACTTTCGTGCGTATTTATCATTGTAAGCTCGTCTTAGTGTTATCCAAAATGAAGATGTGAGTCGACAGATGGAAACATCTAGTGGGGTAATCAGGGTGAACAGTGGAAGTGCCTGAGACAGGATGGCCGATGTTGCGATAGGAGGACCTATTTTTTAGAAGTCACCTTGTCATCCCTGGCGTGTTAGTTTAAATGGGGTCAGTAATGACATCATCTTTTGGTGTAGGCGTGTGTGCCTGTTGGAAATGTTTGTCTGGAAAAAACCTATAACGCAGAAGAGTGCAGCTCTTGCTTCTTTTCAAGTTAGGTTGCGCTGATACAAAGTGTTTTCCTGTCAGAGGTTGGGGGTAAGGGAAGCAAAAAAAAAGATAAATGATAGAAAAGAAGAAAAAAGAAGAAAGAAGAGGGGGATTCAAAGTAAAAGTAGTGCTACGCTGCTCCTACTTTGCATTCCTCTCTTTTTTTCTTTTTGCCTTGTTTTCTATTTTCACCTTTTTTGTTACATTTGCATTGTCCCATATAATGCATGAATCAATGACACATGGCTTTGCTATAGCAAAGTTGCCTATGTGGTGTTGGATTGAACAGTGCATTGTACTTCATTCAGTTAATTACAGACTGATCAGTCTTGCAATAAGTGCTTCCTGTCTATCACCACACATGTTCAAATGAAAAGTTTGTGCTTGGCTCTTAGTATGCTGGTATATAGCTTGTGTCTTGGACTACTCAAAATGAATGTTATTTTGCTGCTGTTTATGGGAATGAATTCACCCAACATGAAAATATCTTGCCTTGTGAACTTTGTCGGACCTGCCTTTCTTTTTATTTCCTATGCAGGCATTGTATGTGAGGGAGGCAGCAACAGAGAGGTGATAGCTTGAGCTTCGGAAGAATAAATGCTGGCAGTGAAGCAATTACACATCAAACATCCCAGCCATTTTGCCAACCGTCCTAAATGTGTTTTGAAAAAAATTATTGTGCTCGTTTACTGTATTGAAAACAGCAAAATGCTAAAATATATCGCAGAGAACAAAATATTAGGCCACGTTGGTGCCTTCTCGACTTCCCAGGATGTCGTCTGGGTGTTGTTTGTAAAAAGTAAAAAGTGTTTCAAAAACACTGCCTCTTCTACACCAAATTCGGTCTAGGTATTAATTAAAGATAATTGTGTGTAGTGCATGAAGCTCAGTAATATTAGTGCAATTTTTTGCCACATCAAACGCAAGGAAGCAGTTCTCTTTATATGGCAAATTATATGATTACACTTTGTCTTAAAGTAGAAATGAATTTTTGAAGTTTTCTTATGATGGCTGTTTTCTGCATTTGATATACGACAACATCCGTTCCGAAGTTCCCCATGGCCCTCAATAGAAGACTTCAAAAATCATTTTCCTCATTTAAACAAAAATTGTAATCATAACACTTGCCATATAACAAGAACTGTTTATTTGCTTTCAACTTACACATAAAAGTAATTTTCAATTAGACAAACACACAGCTCAAGTTGCATCTCATTGTGGACAAAAACGATTATTTAGTGATATTTGTAATCTGGACCTCACATTATGTTTTTTTTCGTGAAATATAACTTCTGTGCAGTGAGTATTTGTGGCTCAAATATTCATAAAAAGTGCAGTATATCCATACAAGAAATGCAAACGATAAACAGTTTGGCTAAATTCTTCAACGCCTATGTAGCGAAAAAATTGCACTACTGTTACTCGGTTTCAAATACTTTAAGAAGCACCTTTACTTAATACGTAGATCAAATTTGATATGGCAAGAAAAAGCGGTACTTTGAAATTTTTCTCACAAATAACACCCGCACGACATTCTGCGAAATTCTGAAGGTACCCACGTGACCACTACTTTTTTCTCTTCAAAACATTTCTGCAAATAACTATTTTCAGAAGAGTAAATTACCATGATTTTTTAAACTATACATCTGTGATGGTCGCCAGGCAGTATGGTTTGTATGTTTGGTGTAGAATAGCCCAGTGCGAAAAACAACAAATGTCTGAGCATCCTTTGACGCTCGGGCAATTTCGAAAGCATTTGTTTGTTAGCAGCAATTCAGTTAAGTCCTTGTCTTTATGCTTAGGCCCAGAAACAAAACACAAGTAACCAAAGTAGTCCTAACAGTCATGCAGTCGCGCTGTTCCAAGGCTTGTGGAGCCTAATTTAGTGCAAGCTTCACCATTTTTTAAAAATTCAGATTCAACCAACAGGTTTTGGAGGCACAGTGCATTTTCAGCTAACTTGTTTCACACCAGCTACTTAGATAAAAAGCGGAAAGTATAGGTAAAAATACCATTTTAAAGGCATTGTAGGTAATAACAAAAAGGACTGCTTTCTTTTTTGTGTGGTGCTTTGTCTTAACGCTGGGCTTTTGTGGTATAGTTCATTGTCTAGTGAACATAGGCCTTAAAAACTAACATTTGCCATGTTGAGGTCAATTTCTTGGTTATAGTCATAGTAGCCATATTAAAAATATATGACTTCAAACTTGATTGTTATTTTGAAGATTTTTTCTTGCATAATGATATTTCAGAGTCTTAGTCAATTTTGTTATAAGAAAACGTGATGTCATAATAGGGTCACTTTTTGTAAAGTCGTTCAGTTCTACCTTACCTTTTACATTTCTAATAGAGCAGTTATTTTTAATACCAGTATTTAAAACGAAACGAGCATGCTGTATGTAGTAAGGTGTAAGCACTTACAGATAGCACATGCACACAACTTTTTTGTTGGCAGTTTATTTCTGTTATTCTTGATTTATATGTGGGGTTTCACGTCCGAAAACCACGATTTGATTATGAGAGACGCCGTAGTGGAGGGCACTGGAAACTTCGACCACTTGGGGTTTTTTAACGTACACCCAAATCTGAGCACACGTGCCTACAGCATTTCTGCCTCCATCGGAAATGGAGCCGGGATTTGATACCGCGACCTGCGGGTCAGCAGTGAATTTCTGTTACTCTTGCTCCCCTATATGTGTGCAGTTTGGTTATAGTTATCTGGCTTGCACAGATTTTTAATGGCACCTGCCTGGTCCTGCTTGCTTTCATGGTGGTTTTAACCTTCATAAGTTGCATAGGTTTAACTCCCGAAATTTTTCAAGATGCCAATGTTGTGCACAAACTGTATAGTATAAAGGCAGCAGATGTATATGCACACACTATGAAATGTACATTGAGAGCTTTCACTTGCAGTTTCTAAAGTTTTACTGTGCAGAGAGCATTTAAATCATAATTTCATAAGGACATATTAATCGATTATCTTTACCATTAAAAATTGCGACAACCTAGTTATTTTCACTGTGATAAGCATGCTGTTTTCTTTGATGTGGCAGAACTAATTTATACACTCATTCCTTCTATTATTCACATATGCATAAAATGAAGGATTGTGTGCCCTACATTTTCAGTTTCATTCTGTGTGTTATATTTCTTGTGCATGTGAACTAATGTGCTAACATGTGTCTGACATTATTTGTGCCAATTATTTACATTTCCAGGTGCCTATGAAGGACACATAAGTTATATGGCAGTGATTTTCCTAATTTACAGTGGTGCCGGAGCCTCAAGCAGCATTTCGCCGATCTGCACAAGGCGTTCATGAGACAAACACAGCACCACACTTTCACAGTGCTAAGATTATTATTTATGTTTAAACATTTCGTTCTAAAATTGCTGTTACATTGTGTTTTGTGCCACCATCCTGTGGCTTAGGTGGAGCTCGTGAAGTTACGGTGCAGTCACCTCATTTGTGTACCATCAACACTGCAATGTCACTATTCACAGCTGGAGCATACAGACAAATAAAAAATATATTGATTGTAGCAGGCCTGGTGTGTATAATAATGCTTCTCTATTGATAATAATAACTTTATAAGTTCTTTAGGTCTTGCATAGAACACTGCAATAATGTGTTGCAATGTAACCACCATTTATGATCGCTAGCATGTTAATTTAGTAGTTTTGTATTGTAATTTATTTGAAAGGTAATTTTGCTTCCGCATCACGACAATAAGAAAGATGCCAATGATTCAATCCCTCAATAAGTAGCTTCTCAACACATTTGTTTCTTTCAAGCCTTTGTTTTCCATCAAGGCTGTTTCTGATAGCAAACATATTTCACCTTCATGCAATATATTAAAAATGAAATATTCATATATATTTCTACACAGTACTTGCTTTTGCAAACAACGTGAATGGCCAATTGCTTTTACTCGAGATCTAGAATATCCATTTGATCTTTGCAAGATGCAGCAGATAGCTGCATGGTTTCTGCATTATGCTGATTTCCGTAAGCTGCTTATCGGGTAATTTAGCATGATATGGCACTTTCCGTAAGCTGCGGATGTCCGCATCTTTCTGCACGATATGGCGTTTTCCGTAAGCTGCGGATGTCCGCATCTTTAAGCATGATATGGCGCTTTCCGTAAGCTGCGGATGTTCGTATCTTTCCGCATGATGCGGCTTTCCGTAGTCCAATAATTGCGTATGTACGGATCCGTATATGCAGAACGTTTCAGGAGGATGTTCGCATGCACCAGTGGCTAATCGTTTTTGTGAAGTCACTGCGACGTTCCGTAACTTTTTTCGACGCTGTGCCAAGGAGTTTCAGGGGACTCACGGCGTATCTGCATTGTACAAAAAGATGCACAGCTCGCCCACCTACCAAACGTCGACGGGAACCTTCAGCCTAGCTGGATACTGTGACTGCATCGACACTGGGCATGAGCCCTTTTGACATAACCGAAATAGAAAATGACGCATTTATTGAAGGTGAGCATACGGCCATCTCCTTCTCGTTCCAAGCCAGTAGGTAATAGAGAATCCCGATGAGTGAAACGCTCTCCGTATTCTTTTAAAGATGCACTGAGATAACTTCAAGGTTAAAGGTCATAGGCCAAACAGGTGTGGCAACGTGCATTTACTCAAAGCTTGAAAAAATCAAAGCACGCGTTTGTTGCTTACAACAGATACTTCAGTGCTACCAATTTAGTTTACTAGGTTGACGGTGCAAAATTGGTTGCACCACAATGCTTTACAAAACCTGCGCAAGCTGTAAAACCGTGACAAGGTAATTTTAATTATCATTGCGTTATGAGCAGGAGAAAATAACTTTTTGCATCACGTGTTGACGTCGCCGGCACGGGACGCAGTCGGCCTATTTTCACGTTTGAGAAGGCATGTAAGGCTTTAACCTTTACAGTAAAGAAGAATAAAGAAGGTCATTGACAACACAGCATCATAAACACACGCAGCAGAGTAAAGGACCGACAAAATACATCGCATGGACAAGCGAACTTAAAACGCACTACGGCACCTTAGTCATAAATTAACGCAAAAAAACACGAAAAGCAGGCAAGCGTCATAGTATTACTTGATGCTCATAACTTGCTGAACTAAAATCACTGATTAATTCAAAGTTGCTGTTGCTTTAATAAGTGCGAGGCAATTTTCAATTATATATTTTCGTATACAGAAACAGTGAACGTATTTATAGCCTGAAAGGTTCACTTTAAGGCTAAATTACCCGAAAAAGGAGTAACGGAGCTCAATAGGCGCACGCGATGAACGGAGAGACCGTTGAGAAGAAACCACAGAGGGAAACGTGCGGTGCAAAACCACTTACTCTCCACTATAAATGAACCGCCCAGGCATCGGAGGCAGCGCTAAAAGCGTTGCCAAGGTGAACAACCTCCTTCTCCACAGGACATGTCCTTCTCCTCCTCTGCTGGCTCAGTCTTTCCCCGCATTTTACCGGTGGCGGTTGCGTAGCGTCGCGCTCGGGGTGCTCGACCACGGCCGCCTGGATTCGACGATCTAAGAATTACGATGTGGTTTTCGTGTGTACGCCTGGATGAGCGTGGGCTGCCGCTTTAGCGTTTCGCTGCACCCATGAAGTCCGGAGCATCTTTGACAGGTCACCACGCCGCGCTGTATATCTCTGGCTTCGAAATAGTCACGACCAACACACGAAAGCAACAGTTGGGAAGGCCAATGTGGCGGCCGAGAAGAACAAGCCTATCAGATATATTCTTCAGTCCAACTCAGGGCAGAAAACGGCGCTGGATTCTAAGGAAAGTAGGTTATCATTTTTTATTCTACTCTACTTGTCGCGTGTGCGATACGAATCACGCTTGCCGGCAACGGGCTCGGTCATCTTGCATATCGCATGCACGAAATGCATCGCGTAGGTCAGCTTCGGCGTCTGCAGTTCGCCTGTGCTTTGCGACTGCCTGGAATTTTGCCGCCATTGCCGTCGGCCTCCAGTACGCTCGCTCATTGAGTGATCGAGTGCTCACTGGTCTTCGGCGCCGCGATGTGCTCCGTGCTGACGATAATTGGCAGAGGCCTCATCGCTGTATCTGTAGTCGTCGAAAACACGTGATGGGTTCTCGTAAAGAGCCTAATTGTAAATGTCGCACGCTGTATGGGCACCAGCACGGGCTAGCGAGCTTTCGCTAGCGTCGGAACTCACTGAAAATTGGTCGCCATTACAGTTGGCTTCCCCGTCAGTCGGTTGCAAGCAGCTCGGTACCAACCGTTTGCCGCAGTGGCGGACTCACATTTGCGCGCTGCACTCGCTCGAATTTGTGTAAAGGGGCCGCATTACCGTCGATTTCTTCGGCGCTAGCTCCAAACCAGCACGGCGCCATTCGTGGCGGTGGCGAAGCGTACACTTGCTTTCTTATTGAAAGTTCGCTGTCGGCAGACACTCCGCGTGCAGTGCCGTGTTTGGTCTCGCGTTCGCTTGCTCGAGCTGAACGACGTCGCTCGCTTAGGACTCGCCGACTTGTTAGCGGCACGGTAGTTCGCGGAGTTGTGACTGCGGCCGTCGCTCCTAAACTGTTGCGCTACGGGGATCGAAATGAGTCTTTGATGATGTGTGACATCACGGTGACATTATTACCCTGTGATATCTCACATATGCTTTTATTTCACCTTGCACGTATTTCTCCTATGCATTTGTATTCATCCTCTGTCACGTGTGACTCACTATTTTACATACTTATTGTGCAGCCGTTGGCACACACCGTGCTGAAGACTGTGCGCTGGCGTCTGCGATGCCCGTCATCCATTTCTTTCGTCAGAGCAGCTTCAGAAGGACTGTGCGAGATGTGAAGGTAAAGTTATTTTTGTGACATATTTTAACGCTTGTTTATATATTAACGTGCACGTACTTGTCATATGCGTGCATTCTCATCTTCTGTGACGTGTGCCTAACTATTTTTACTATATTATTGTACGTGCAGCCGTGGGAACACAACAGGCAGAAGGATGTGTGCGCTGGAGTCTGCAATGCCTGTCATCTATCGCTCCCATCGAAGGAACTCCCAAGGAGTGAAAAAAATTTGGCAACAAGACTCGACTTAAACACTTCACCATGAATTTACTTATGAGAATGGGGAAACTTCATGTGTATGTAGAAAAATAAAAGATTTCCATGTCTCACTTTTGTTGTTCGTTGTTGCCATGACCCTGAAAGCAGTTACACATAGGTGGCTAACTATTTTTTCGCGTGTTCTTTTCTGCGAACTTTGTTGCTCACTGCGCAGAAAAACATGCGAAAAAAGTATTAGGCCTGGCGGAAAATAAACAAACAACAATGTTTGAACTGGAACAAAAAGTTCGTGCGATTGGAGTATTCTAGTGGATCAACCATTCGTCCGGCAAGGTGCAACTGTGAGGACTAACGGTCGCCCGGTAAGGTGTAAATATGGGAATTAACAGTTGCTCTATAGGGTGCAAATGTAAGGAATAAATGTTATTCGTTTGGGGTGAACCGTGGGACTAACGGTTACTCACCAAGGTGTAAATGTTAGGACTAATTGTTAGTCCTTTGAGAAAAATAATTGTTAGACCCGGTGCGTTAGTTCCTAAAAGGAATAATGGTTTTGGCAGCCCCATCAGTCCACAAAAGGATGAACCACACACCCTTTTAACACCTTTTGCCTTGGAGTGTTGGATATGCACTGTAGAAAGTTGCAACCACTGCACTTCCGCGACGCGCTAAAGAACGCCAGTCATTGATAAACTCTGAATTGTAGACAAATGTTCACTAGATGCCTCAGAAAAAAATAAGCATTTCTTATAGTGGTAGCATATCTTACAGAGCAATCAGCATGCCGTCAAACTTACAGCCTCAAGAACTCATTTGACGCTAAATTTCAATGTATTAGAGCTTAGCCGAATTTCATTTTTTTCTCATTCGAAACCTGCACTGCCTTTGCAGGCATTCCAGCAGGGGGGTAAATAGATCAATATACATTTATTTCTACACACAAAACGTGGTGAAAGTCGTCATTACATTGAACTTGTGCAATATTTGCGGAAGAGCATTCCACTCGCTCGCAGTCTTACAAAGGAATGCACAACGTCAAGTGTCACCTTTAAAAGAAAATTCAAGAACTCTCAAGGCATGGTTCCTGCTTCACAAACTATATGATGGTAATGCGATATGTTTTTTTCTGTCAATCACTCTCTGAATAATAGTTGCTGTGAAAAAAATTAGTCTCCCTGCTTTCCGTCTGTCTTTTAACTCCTGTCAATGATGTGCATGCTTACTTTTAGAACCATTGAGGTTTATACATTCCAAAACCCTGTGTAACATAACGTTGGGGACTCGCTCACTGGAGTTCGCGCCAACCGGTTGTGCCCTCGCACTCTCCGATGACAGTCCAGCTATGGCCGACTGGGCTGGCCCTGTGCCAACTCCCAACGCCGGTCCCCCACGACGACGACAGTTTATCTCTGGCCGACTGGATTAGCTATACGTCTTATTCTGACGCCGACAAAAGCCTTCGCCAGTGGTGCCCCGCCCTGAGACTCCTGCACCTGTGCCCATATTTTCAGTCTTCTCCTTACTTCCATCGTTCGCTTTCCCTGCGCATCGCTCTCTGCTTCCTCTCTTCTATCTCTTTACCTTTTATTCTTATCCTTTTGATCCCCTCTCTACCCCCATCCTTCGTGAGCTATTGTTGAGGCGTCCTCCACCTGAAAGACAGTTACAGGGTTCACTTTCTTTTCATTTATATTACTCTCCCCCACTTGCCTTCATATCATAACGTTAATTATTTGTACTCATATGCCTTATGTGAGCGTTACCTTGTAAAGTTGATGTGGTTAACATCACTCTGAAGACTCATTGAGCATTCACGGCTACATTTATTAAAACTTCACAACTCTGTCACGTTCCGTACAATCACGTGCCGAACTTATTGCACCTGCGCACATTCACAAGGAAACGGAGTTTTTCGTCAGTCTTCCCTTTGTTGCCATACGTAATAAAGAGTTAAGCTATCATGGCCCTGTATAAGGGGCGTGCTAATGTTATAGTGGCCTGATTTTTTGTGAATTTAGTCTTTCTTGCTCTTTTTCTTCATCCTCTTTACCCTCTCGGTTTTTATCCTGTCCCTAATATTGAATAATTCTTGCAATAAAGCTTGAACTTATAGTCTGCGCCGGTCTGTCCTTTTCTCTGTGTTCGTCTTTTTGTTCAGTTTTTGCGCAGTGACTCAAAGGATCACTAACCACCCGCCCAACTTACCATTGGTCTACGATTGTTGTTGCATGGAACAGCCAGCTTGTCTTCTCAAAAGCTCGTGAGAGGTCCTTCTAAAATTTTTATATCACCTTCTTTTCATGGTATTTTTCATCATTCAACCATACGCAGTAAAAATTAGTGTTTAAATACCTATATATTGAGTTCATTTTCAGGATTTTTTAAAACGGATAACACACCCACCACGGGGCACTAGTGGTCTTGGTGTTGAACCACTCACCCTATGTTCCCGGAATTGAATCTTTGCCACGGAAGGACGTATTTTAGTCCCACGTACGTAAATTTAGGTACAGGTTCAAAAACTCCAAGCCGCGCAAACGACCATTAGTCTGGGGACATGAAAGTGCAAAAAGTATTGATAGAACATATAACAAAAAAGAACAATACAATGACACGTTCCCAACTGAGATTGGGAAGTTGAGGTGCTTCCTTGATTATCACTGCCACTTCTGAAACACACGAAGCAGGCCCGACACATTCCAAACGACACTGCCGGCAGTTCGATGCGATTTATTTTTACTAACACCATAGCATTGTGGGTCTACGTTAGCACGTACTTCATCGCACATCATTTTGCGTAATATACAAATTTTCGTTCCTTGACGAGGAAATTATTGACTTTATGTTCTGTCACTGGTAAACGGAACATAAAATGCCAATAATAAATTTTTATGATACAGGTGCAAGCTGAGCAATAGCTATTTGTTGTACAATTCTATTTATTTATTGAGCCTGTTTAAAAAGAATGTTTTTGTTGTCACATTGAAAGATGTGTCGTGTCTTCAGCTGCCTCCTGGACAGACGTACTCGGCGTACAGACTTCAACCTATTCTCTTCTGCCACTTCAATAACGAAGAGGTAAGAAAAGGGTGAAAAGTTCGTTGCTTGCAATAAGCTATGCACATGAAAACTGGACACTGTCAACTGCTTCTTACAATATCGCATGCTACAACCAACATAGCAATGTGCATGGACACTTGGTTCTAACTTTTTTTCTTTTACATCTGCTGTGTGATTGCAGTTACAATACTGCAGGAGTACGCGGAATCATTCACTTACTGTCCGATGACTGCCGCAGATACCTTACGCATAAAGGACAACATCGTATTTACGTAAACACGTACTGTATGGTAGGGCATTTAAACTAGTATCAGCAAGTTTTTAATAACACTATCGCATTGTGAACAAATCCAAACAAAAGAAAACTTACAGCATTGTTGGAGGACAGAGTTTATATGTAAAACGATTAAAAATTCATAATTCATAAAATTTGTGAACGCACGCAGACAGAAACCTACACCAAAAACATAGACATGACGTCATCAATAAGAGACGTGGTTGCTCTTGCGGACAAAAATGCCGCCTGACGCCGACGTCATGTACAGCGAGATTACTTCAGTGCTGCCGCCAGTGCTTGACAATTTTTGAAGCTCGCAGAGCTACGATCCTTGGTGGCAAAGGTGTTACCTCAACTGCACTCCTTATCTCTTCCTGGATGCTCAGAATGCGACAGGATTCAAGTGAAGCCAGTGCTTCGAAAGTGTCTTGGACACGGTGTCTTGTACACTGCAAATTGAGGGCAAATGAAGACAAATGTATTATGCAGGAGATTCATTTTATTCAAGATACAATATATCTTGCTCTTTCTCATCTTCTAGTGGATCCGAACACCAGAAACTAGTGGTGTACACAAATGTGTGCATAGCATCTCAAGGAGTTAAGGTATGAGGACAAGTGGACTACGCAATTTTTCTCTTTTTTTCAAAATTTTCCTTCTCGCTTTTGGTCCGAATAACGCACATTTTATCCCCCATCATTCTTCTGCAATATATTTTCTGGTTACGCAGTTGTCTTTCAAAAGATATACGCAAAAATGTGAGGCCACCTACCAACTGCAAAACCGAAACGCAAAGTGCCAATTTGGTGTGCAGCAAAAGATTAGATTGATTAGTCTATGCTGCAAAAGCTTGCCTCAAAAATGATCAGCACCACATCGCAAAAGCACCCCGTTATGGAAACGGCGCTGCTAAAGAAGGTATAACGAAATATTGATCATTGGGTACAACACAAAATCAAAACACAAGAGAAGCGAACAGGAGAAGCGTTCGTCTAATATTTTAAAAAATTCACTTGCTCGACGAGCGCGTGCCCTTTTTCCTTCTTGTGTGTTTTCAATTTGTGCGCTACTGACGATGAATGTGTTCCGATTCGCCTGCCTTTCAGTTACATTACAAAAAATAGAGTTGCCGCTAGCGCGAAGGCACATAGTACAAGGAGCGTTAATAGAGTTCATATTTTAAGCATGAAGTAAGAGAGCCAAATAAATTTGACCCTACGGAAAACGTCTTTCTCTGAATATCCTCCTCTCAAAGCTACGTTCCTTAGCCTGAGATGCATGAGCTGGCGCAGATTGTAAAAGGCTTCATGTTCAACTTTCAAGACTTGAGCAAAAGCTCAACTTCAGCGATGACGTCTTGTCGTCTCAACCCGTGAAGCTTCAAGTGAAAAAAAGACACCCAGTCAAAGTGCTGGTGTGATTAAGGATGGGGCGAAGTGCCACCGTAATTGTACAAACCTCCAAGACGATGCGAATTTCTGCAGCTTTTCCTGATAATGTTGTTTCAGTGAGAGCGATATTAAGAAGTAGTTCGTATTGTTACGAGAAGGAGACCGACACAGAGAAATAGTCACAAATGTAATTTCAGCCGGTTAAACGAGCAGCGCCAGCAACAGAGATTAGCTCGTGCCAGTCTATATGCTTTTCTTCTTCGTCGCCATGCAATTGCACGCAGGATGACCCCTGGTGGTGGAGGCACCGTCCTGGTGCTTCAAAGGTCGTTATCTGACGCATTCTTCGAGGACTTGATTCGCGATACGTGTACAATATCCTTAGACTGCACAGCAGATGATGATAGACAGATGGGGCTGATGTCGTAGGTGACAGGTGTTGATTGATTGATTGATTAAAACTTTATTTTGGTCCTGAGAAGAAGCAGGGGAGACCCTGCGCCACCCGGCTAATTCCACGTTGGGACCGTCAAGCCGAGCTTGGCGGCCCGTTCACGGGCACTCTGGACGGCCAGGGTTTGATCCTTAAGTTCGGGGCTGCGTAAAAGCGCAGCCCACCTGTCCTCGCTGAGGGCGGGCCCGATGGCTTCACATTCCCACAACACATTATTGAATGTGGCTAACAGTCCACAAGTGGGGCAATCCGCACTTAGATACCGTTCAGGGTAGATGGCATGAAGAACCACAGGGTCAGGATACGCACTGGCTTGCAATAGTCTTAGGGTGACTGCCTGCGCCCTGCACAAGGCCGGGTGTGGGAGAGGGAATACTCTTCTTGACAGATAGAAGTGCTTTGTTATTTCGTTGAACGTAAGTAAGGGTTCCCAGCGAGGCAGAGAGACTGTGGAGGCAGCGCGGTCAGTGAGTCCTTGCGCGGCCTCGTGTGCGCCCTCGTTCGGGTTAGAGGTAGGGCCCTCAATCGACCCCAGGTGAGCGGGAAACCAAGTTAGATAATGGGGCGTGATACTCTTGACGCTTTGGAGAATTCGGAGGGCCTGAGGGGCTACCATCCCGGTTTCGTAGGCTTTGATAGCCGCCTTGTAGTCGCTGTATATTGACTCTCTGCGACTATCTAGCATAGCCAGCGCGATTGCAACCTGTTCGGCTATCACAGGCTTTGATGTGCGTACTGTGGCGGAGCAAGTGATCCTGGAATTTGAGTCGACGATGGAAACAGTGAATGCCTCTTGTTTGACATAAGGCGCAGCATCGACAAAGCTTGCATCAGTGGGGTTGCTACGGACGTGCTCGAGCAGAGCTCAACGCCTGGCCCCACGCCGACCGACGTTGTGCGCAGGGTGCATATTGCGGGGAATGGGTGCGATGCGCAGCTGAGACCTGATGTTTCTGGGAATCTGCATAGAATCGGGGCACTGGTCAATAGAGTTGAGGCCCAAATCATCGAGTATCTTGCGGCCCGATTTGGTTCCGGAAAGCCTGAGCAGCTGTGAGCGCTCTTGCGCCTCGATTATCTCTTCGAGTGTATTGTGAACACCGAGCTTGAAAAGGTTTTCAGTGCCAGTGCTTACAGGCAAGCCGAGCGCGAGCTTGACAACCTTTCTTATGAGGGAATTGAGCTTACTTCTTTCTGGAACATGCCAATTATACATGGCCGCCGAGTACGAAAGGTGGCAGAGCACAAACGCATGTATGATGCGGATGAGATTGTCTTCCTTGATTCTGCGGTGTCTGTTGGTGACCCTCCGGATGAGGCCGAGAGCTCTTTCCGTCTTGGTAGTGATCTGTCTCAGTGCAGCTCCGTTAGCGCCGTTGGACTCGATATACATTCCCAATATTCGGAGCGAATCCACTCTTGGCACTGGGAACCCGTCACTAGTGAAAAGCCGTATTTCACTTTGAGACGCAGGTTTCCAGTCACAGTGGCCGCCGCCTCGGGGTCTTTTCTTGCAGAGCAGAAGTTCATATTTCACAGGTGTTACTTCACGCAATATACGTTAGGGCCCCGTGTAGTGAGACGAATGTTTTTCTTATAGGCCCAGCCGATGATGAGGGGACCAGAGTAAAACGAGGGTACCGGGAGCAAAATGTAAGTCTCTATGTTCCGCATCGTAGCGACGGCATCAGTTGGTTTGCGACTCCATCAGCCGAGCGCGAGCGTGCTGACGGGCGTGATCGGCTCACGCAATCACGTCCCGGGCATACTCGCTGGCGGACAAGGTGTGAGCTGAGATGACTGTTCAGTTGTAAAGTCAGCTCTCTTCCGTACAATAAGTTGAACGGTGAAAAGCCGTTCGGTGAAAACACAGCGGCGCAAATGCTTAGGCACAACAATGAGAAGGTCAGGCCCGTCTGGTCGGAAATTGTGGCGGTTTAGCACACCTTTTTGAATGACAAAGTAGCGGACGGAAGCATCATTTGGGGAGGATTCTGTACAGCTGATGATGTCAAGCAGCACTGGATCACGCTCCTGTTCTTCCCCAATGTTGAAGAAGTTGGACACAGACAAGATAAAGTTCTCCGTGGGCTCGTCATAGTCCTTTTGATCGTTGACAAGGTACCGGGAGCGGTAATCGGCATCTTAGTGTAGACGGCTAGATTTGTAGACCACCAAACAGGAAAACTCTTGCAGGCGTAAAGCTCAGTGGCCAAGGCGGCCTGAGGGATCTTTCAGAGAGCTGAGACAGCAGAGCGTGTGGTGGTCGGTAATCCGTATACATAGGGTTGGAATTTAGCCACCGCCCATACAAGAGCCAAGCACTCACGCTCTGTAATCGAATAGTTACATTTAGGTGCTGATAGGTGGCGGCTGGCATATGCATTAACGCAATCATGGCCATATCGTGTCTCTGCCAGCACTGCACCAATGCCATGTTCACTTGCATCTGCACGAATTTCCGCAGGGGCAGCAGGGTGGAAGTGTGCCAGAATAAGAGGAGTAGTGTTGAAGAGCGATGAGAGTCGAAAACGCAGAAGCTTCTTTAGAGCCGCATGAAAACAGTACGTCTTTTTTGAGGAGCTGCGTAAGTGGCCTCGCTATAAGCGTAAGACCTCTCACGAAGCGTCGGGAGTAGAACCATAGTCCTATAAAGCTGCGTACATCCTTCGCAGATCGTGGTACAGGAAAGTTTTTGACGGCACTGATTTTTGTGAACCTGGTTGTACACCAATGGCGTCTACTAAATGGCCAAGTACTGTGATTTAAAGGCGTCCAAAGTGGCATTTGGACTAGTTGAGCTGCAGGCCAGCGTGACGAAAAATGCCTAAGATGGCTGAGAGACGTTCTATATCAGTTTCAAATGTTGGTGAAAAGACGATGGCGTCGTCCACGTAGCACAAACAGGTTGAACATTTGAATCCTCTGAGCAGGGAGCCCATCCTTCGTTCGATTGTGGCAAGAGCGTTACAAATTCTGCTGCCCTATAGGAAAAAAAGGAATGGTGGGCATGGTGTAAACCACCACCCACCATTATAGTGAATTGATGTAGTGGGTGAATGCTGGAAAACGTCCACTATGGTGTATGGTTGGATATGGTTGGTGCTGCAGTTCCGGCAACGCTTCAGCGCGAAATAGCGTTAGAATCACCGTGATGAGCTGCCACTAAACATAAAGAAGAATTGTATGAAGAACGATGTAAAAAACACCTGTACCGTTAAAAAAATAAAAATCTGCCACGGAGGATCGAACGTGCAACCTGTCGATTCCCATTCGGAGACACTAACCACTGCGCCATACCATTTTTTTTCTTTTTTTCCGGTAAACTTCACAAACGGGTTGCTAAGATATATTACAATTCACTACGAACAATACAAAAACTTAGAAATAACTAAGCCCGTCAAGCATAACTATAACACATCACGTCCTAGAATTCCTTTATGGTCAGTAGGGCTTCTACCCTTTCTACCCATAAAGGTACACGTTCGTCTGCTCTTACTACATCAAGTAATCTTGAGATGCTTCCTTTAAGATACTGTATTGCTGGTCTTCTGTCTGGGTCACAATGAAATCCAGCCATTCTTGAGCGTCACATACTGTGCAAGGCAGTCATCATGATAAAATCGAAAGGTAATCCATCCTCAGTCTCTATTGCCAAATACCTGATCCCATGACGGTCTAACGGAAACTCTTTTTAGGGGCAAAGCTCCTTAGGGCGTGGGCTGTGCGTCCCCTGTATGTAGCCACCTCTAGTTTAGTTCTTGCAGTGTTCACTAGATGGCGGTACCGTCCCCTGTATGTAGCCACCTCTAGTTTAGTTCTTGCAGTGTTCACTAGATGGCGGTACCGTCTCCTGCATGTAGCCACCTCTCGTTTAGTTCTTGTAGTGTTTACTAAATTGTGGTACTTGTAGCTGATGATGAAATGATGCAAGATGTTATAAACTAGAAAGCGGTACTTGTAGTTGATGAAAGACGCGAGATCTTATAAAATAGGAATGATGTCACATATGGCGCGTGTCATTGGTTGAAGGCAATTGTTCGATTTAGTGCGGCGACGTACGCTAGGGGGAGCGATGTAATAAAATTGAGTGGGCAAAATGTACAGAGGATTCATGGTTTACCAGGTTAACCTCCAGAGCTTTGCCCACTCATCATGATTCACTTCGTGGATATGGCGGAATTTTTTTATTGTCCTTTGTAATACGTCCCAAAAATAAACTCCTTCTCAACAGTGCAGGAAAACATGGTCGATAGTTTCCGGTTTCTCGCCCCGCCGTGGTGGTCTAGTGGCTAAGGTAGTCGGCTGCTGACCCGCAGGTCGCGGGATTGAATCCCGGCTGCGGCGGCTGCATTTCCGATGGAGGCGGAAATGTTGTAGGCTCTTGTACTCAGATTTGGGTGCACGTTAAAGAACCCCAGGTGGTCGAAATTTCCGGAATCCTCCACTACGGCGTCTCTCATAATCATCAGTGATTTTGGGACTTTAAAACCCACATATCAATCAATCAGTTTCTGGTTTCTTACAGATTAGACAGTAAGATCCTCAAGGCATATAAAACCCACGCTCCTCTAGGATGGTTCTTACAGGAAGTGTTCCAGTGTGTAATTTGAAAAAGAACGTTTTCGCACTTGGAGCTGCTGGCATTTCTTTAACTCGTTTAAGTACGGTCCGGCCCTTGCGTGCTGTATATAGCGCTATGTACAGTGGGACGGGGAGCATTGTGTCACATAAATCTTTGTACAATTTTTCTTTCCAACACACCACAGGTAGTCAGTTGAAAAACGAACACACAAAAACCGCACGCCGGCCGCTACTTCTTTCATGTATCCTTGCACAGCCCCTGTGGTAACATGGGTGCTCACAACAAACTCGGGCAACAGTCTACTTAGTCTTGTTTGACACACTGTTAGTTGGAAAGAGTCTCTTGTCTCACAAAAAAGAAAAACCTATTTACTAGCTGCTTGATAAAAAGATGTCCTAGCCCAAGGCCTCCACACTTCATCCGTCTAAACAAATTCGTGCGACTGCACCTTTACCAGTTAGACCCTGCGAAAAATTCTGGTGTTGAAGGCCAATATCTATGCCAGAAGCTGAGGCATTTACCCCAGTTTATGTGGCTTCTTGTTACTTCGGCGAAAGATTTAGAAGTTCTGATTGATTCTTCCATACCGACATAGGAAGTGCTACAAATTGCAACATCATCAGCGTATGCGAGTAGTTTGTCCTCTGAAGATTGTACTCTAAACCCATTATTGATGTCATTCTGCAATATCGACCGACAGAAAGTTTCAATATAGATGCAAAACAACAGTGGACTAAGAGGGCAACCTTGACGCACCGAGCGCTCAATTCTAAGGGGGGGCCCAATGTCTTGTTGATAATTAGTCTCGTACTACCTTTCCGATATGCCATAGCTACTCCGTCAATAATTATCTTACCAACAATAATGCGCTTCAATACTGCAACAAAATAGCGTGGGCAACGCAATCAAACGCTTTCTCGAGATCCAGCTGTAGTATGGCCACACGGGCTTGACTGGTGTCAACAGATTCGAGCACGGATCGTATTTTATGAACGTTTGTAACTATAGACCGACCTTTGATTCCACACGTTTGGTGGGGACCGACGATATCTTTTATTACTGACTGAAGTCTAGCCGCCAAAATTTTCATTAATATTTTGTAATCTACGTTTGTCAGTGCGATTGGCCTGTACGCTGTGACGTGCCTGAGCTTTTCAGCCTCGTCTGTTTTCGGAATGAGAACGGTACGCGATTCACCAAAGGATGATGGTAATTTCTTTTCCTGATATGCCTCATTAAAAACGCCTGCAAGTATAGGAGACAGTTCAATTTTAAAACATTTGTACCACTTGGCACAAAGACCATCTGGTCCTGGAGATTTTCTGGGATTTAACTTATCAATCGCCCGTTCCACTTCAGATGCAGATATAGATAATTCCAAAGCGTTTTTCACTTCCTCACTTACTTTCGGCATGCGTCCTAAATATTCTTCTTTAAATCTTTCTAGGTTTACCTGTCTACACGCAAAAAAGTTGTCAAAATGACTTGAAAATACGGATAAAATGCTGTCCGTATCAGTTATTTTGTGACCATCCTTCTCTATTTTTTCGATATGATTCCGTCGAGCGTTCGTTTTCTCCACCCCTAACGCTGTTTTGGTTGGCGTCCGTCCAGCCACTAATGCCTCAGCCCTAGCACGGTCGAGTGCACCGCGGTAGCGTTCCTCGTCATGCAGTGCAAGTTTCTGCCTAATATTGCGTATGTCAATTTTGTACTCTCCCAGTTGTTTGCGCTCCAAATCAATTAGTCTTTCCAAAGTCTTTCGGAGTTCTTTTTCTGTGTTTTTTCTTTCGTAACCCAAAGCGCAAGAACGATCAATAGCTTTTATTTTTATTCGCTGCTTGAACTCTTCCCATTGCTCTGCAAGTTTAACTTCATCGTCCATTTTTATCTCATTGATACAGATCATTACCTGATCTAAGAACTATTCGTCAGTGATAAAGTGGAATTCATCTTCCACAGCTCCAATGAAAAAGTTCCACCTTTTGTTTTCTCTCCCATATCACATTTAACTAAACAATGATCACGGGAGTGTATATGGTAGACAGCATATGTCTTACAGTGGGCTATTAATTCAGGGGACACGTAAATGCGATCAAGGTGCGCATGGCTATTCCCCCGAAAATGTGTGAAACGCACATTCCGTGTTCCCTCCATACAGCTGCCTACGTGTTCTAACTCGAATTCAGTAATTACGTCTGCTAGCGTCCTACAACTTTTATCGTAAATGGCGCTTCCGTTTGCTCGATCTCGCCCGTTGAGGACGCAGTTAAAATCTCCAAGTAATAAATATTTCCTTTCCAAAGTGAAGTGCTGCTTTAGGCTTGAAAAAAAGTGATCGCTCCTCGCAAATGGTTGGTGCATAAATATACACTATACGCCACTGACATTCATTGAATACAAAATCACAGGAAACCAATCTACCAGACGGGCGAGAGAAGGTATCTTGCACTACCAGACCCGGTAACTTCTTAATGAAAAAAACACAGCCTGCAGACGTGCCTATTGCTTGACTTACAATTGCGTAGTAACGCGCCGTAAACCACAGCACCATGCCCCGGGTCTCTTCTTCACCGTCTACATTTCTTTCTTGTACAGCTAGTACATCCAGATCATGATCCACAAGCAGCCTGTAGACTTGGCTCTGTTTCCACTTGGCGGCAAGACCTCGAACATTTAACTTTGCCACTCTAAGTTTCGGTGAAAAAGCCATGTCTACACCACGAAGAAGTTAGCCCGGGGCATGATGCTTACCTTCAGCGTCTAGCATAGAGCTAGACATCTTCGGAGCCTCCAGGTGGACCCGTGCCACTGGAGGGCAAAGGAGGCCAGTGTTTGTCCAATGTCGGGTTGGGACGCAGCCTTGTAGTGCTGCGTCTGAACGAAGTCGCCTTCGCAGGCGGCCCCTTGTCATGCTTTTCACTGGACGCCTCACGCCGTTCTGCAGACTGCTCGCGGGGTCTTTTGCTTGACGCCCCACCACTGATACTCTCGCACGACACTGGAAGTTCGGTTATTTCCACCGGCTCCGGCTTCTTCAATGGGGTACTTGTGAAGCCTTCTTCGGTTTGGCCAGCTGGCTCTTGAGTAACCTCCCCAGATTCTATATCTGCTTGTAGTGTTGGTTCATCACCACCAGTCGGTGTGGCAGTACCTGTTGAAGCTTCTGGGTTCACCACGTCGCCTGCGCCTTTCCCCGCGTCTTCAGCCGCGGTCACGTCCATCACCAACTCTGCTGTATCTTCAACTTCAGCTGATCCTACAGCCGATGCGTACGTGTGCATGCACGCGTCTTCGCTGTGGCCGAACCGCCGACAGAGCGAGCATCGGGGTACTCTTCTAACATGGCCGGTACCTTGGCAGCGCAGACACTGCATTGGCCGACCAGGTGCAACCACAAGTGCCAGTTCACCAGCCACCCTGAATTGATGCGGGAGATCGTCAACTTTCATGCCACTCTTTAGCTTAAGTAGCACAGTATGTGTGGTTGACCCCTTGTCGCTGACTCCTTGAACACGCCAATTCTCTCTGGTGACTTGTATGACCTTCCCTTAAGCTGCCAACGCCGTTCGCACGTCTTCATCGTTGACGCCATACAGCAGCCAATGAAGACGCAGACGCACCTGCTGATCCTGGGGGTCTACGATGATGCAGCGTCGACCCTTGACTTTCATTTCCTTCACGTCCAGCAAGCGTCTCGTAGCGTCCGCGTTGTTCATGGTGACTGCCCAGACATGATTTATGTGGTAGGCCCCCAGTGCCAACACCTCAGGCAGCAGTCTTGTAGGTCCGAGCGCGTCTCGGCAATCTTCTACTCGATACGGTTTGCCGCGCACATCACCGTGTAAAAACACAGTGTTTGGCGCGACGCGGCCCTTTGGCAGTGGTGGCAAAATTACTTCGTATCCTGCGTCTTGTTCTTCGCTCATCCTCTTACCGCGGCTAGTATGAGCCGCAAACGCCGCTCCTACGGAGCACATGATTCTTGCGTCCGACGCACGTGAGTGCCGACGAAAGAATGACTGCGCCATACCAACATGGTGAATTTAGCGTGTTAAATAGCTAGGTAACAGACCAACTTATGGTTCAACTTCAGTTTTGTTTGTCATGTACTCAACATACACAAGATCTACACGTGCTACTAAAGTACCCATTTATTTAACACAAGCATCTGCTGCCTGTAACGATTGCCACTGTGATAATGGCATCAGCGCTATGTTTTTTTTTTAAATTCACAACTGCAAGAAAAAAACCAAGTGGACTAGGGGAGCAGCTACAGTTGACTGGTGGGGTCTGCCAAGTTTAATATTCGTTTCGCACTCGTTTCAAAGAATGACATCTTCTCACGCTTTATAGCGCCTCTAGGCTAATTCCATAGATACGCCCACCTAATTTAAATGATTGAGTATTGGGATGCTTTTCGCGCAACGTAGAGGTTAGTCGTGCCAGCGCACTGCTGTAGCTCTTTCGCTATAGCAAGAACCACATAACGGCTTGGCCAAAACGAATGCAGTGTGCCGGAAACATTACGCTATTATATTAGTTCCCCTAGCATACGAATTGCCAAGTCTGTGTTCTCGCATAAAAGCTAGAGAAGTGTCGGCGATTGCGATCGACGGCTGTCGATGAGGGGAGACGTACGTTCTCTAGGAATGCTGGAATCGCGTCGCATCAATGTTTGTTGCTTCTTACGCGGACACTGTACCCAATGAAAAATGCTTTTTTTAGGGTAATTGATACCATGGCTGTGCTGTATTGTCATTCTTAATCGTGAAAATTGCGTATTCTGAAACCCAAAAAACTAGATAACACGACTGTACAGGCTCTGCCGGTAATCCTAACCTTTTGTGGAAATCATAATGGTACAACATATGTAGTGTACAGATCCCAGCTTGGTACACTATCTAAATTGCCCACCATTATAAGCCAACCCGTCATCTGCTAACTGCTTCCCAGCATTATCGCAATGATGGGCAGAGCTTCTCACCTAGGTACACCATGTTTCCCGCCATAACAAGCAGCACCCATCATCTGCTTAGTGCTTTCAAGCATTATCGCAATGATGGGAAGAACTTCTCAGCTTGGTACATCATGTGGCCCGCCATAATAAGCACCACCCACCATCTACTTAGTGCTTCTCAGCATTACCGCAATGGTGGGCAGAGCTTCCCATGATTGCCTACTATCTAGCTTCTACTTTTCACCATCGTTTCCACTTTACCCATCTCCTGTACAGCATACCGCCCAGTATGTCCCGGCATATCCACCATTATTTCCACTACGTCCCACTATATCCTTCACAATTTCCACCATACTCACTAATATTTCCACTACGCCTACCGTGTTTCCCAGTATCCACCATGGCAGTTTTTCCGATAGGAAGGACATGACCTTGAACTCATATAGGCCATCAGGGGTGATGATTGCCGTCTTTTCACGGTCCATTTCATCTACCTCTATCTGCCAGTAGCCGGCTCAAAGGTCTACGGAGAAAAAAGAGCGGACCCATAGAGTCAGTCAAGTCCATCATCTATTCGTGAGGGAGGGTGCACGTCTCTTTTGGTAATTTTTTAGGTGTCGATAATCAACGCAGAAACGCCATGCACCGTCTTTTTTGCAGACTAGCACTACAGGAGTAACCCAAGGATTGCAGATTGGCTCAATAACGTCCTTGGCGGGCACTTTGTCGACCTCACTTTGAATAATATGACGCTCGGCCACGGACACCAGATACGGACACCTATGAACAGGATGCTCGTTACCAGTGTTTATATGGTAGGTCATACCAGCAGCTTTCCCCAACGGATGGCCACTGAGGTTGAAAACGTCGATGTAGGACAGCAGAACCCGGTGGAGCTCGTAAGTGTACTGCAGCGTTAAGTTGGAAGCGATCATCGGCGTTATAGCGCTGTCGGAGCAAGTGTCAGATTGAGGTTGAGGGTGGGGGTTAGGACAACACCATCTAGAAAAGGTCAAGGCCTCTCCACTTCCCTTCGCCGGCGGTGTGACATCACCCCACCATGGCCGAGGTTGGCCCGAGCCAATACGGCGTTCTGCTTCCCTTTTTCTGCAACAGATGGCGCGACAAAGCGAAGGAGACAGACCATACGGACGCGCCGGCCAAGCCACGTTTTTTTCGGCGTATTGCGTCAGCCTGCTAGTGGTGTTTTGTGGTTGTGCGGTTGCAATTAGCTTTCACGATTTGTAGTGACCTACTACAAGTACAGCGCATCACAATGGGACGCTGTTCGAATACACCATTTTCTTGAATGCGTAACATTCGTATTTAACGGGCTGTGATTGTTATAGCTGCTCACGCGTTTTGCACGTGCTTTACGCGTTGGTCGTCGGGGTGCTGTTTTCTAACCAAGCTGTGCAATCGCCCATTGCGGCTTCGTTATTGTTTATAAGAAGAATGCTGTATCACCTTTGCTTTATGAGGTGGACGGTGTCAAGCTTCACGGTGCATTACTTCGCCCCTTCTCTGTGTTATAATGTGCAAGTCTGCGAGCTTCATTTCAAAGCGGAGCACCTTCGAACGACGTCAAAGTACACCGACGGCAATGGGAGGACTATTGAGGTTTCGATGAAGCTGACCCGGCTGATGCCTGATGCTGTTCCTACCATTTTTCCTGGATGCCCCAGCTATCTCTCTGATTCTCAAACGTCACGAGAAGAGCCCGACGTCAAGCGGAGGCGAAAGGAAAATGAACAGTTGCTCGAAGCTATCCAGGAATCAGCGCTAGCATTTGCTGCAGAGCAGAACAAGAACAAGGTCGAAAACTTCGAAGATATAACTTCTAGGCTGACTCGATTGCATCAAAAGAAGTTCTGGTCACAAACAGTCTGCGAAGGTTGCGTCATCTTCGCTCACGTCAGACCTACAGATCACGCCCCGGATCTCCTGTCGTCAGTGTGCGTGTCGTGAGACCTGTGCATGCGCGTGTTCTGGAAGCGTGCTCTACTGACATCGAATGACAACCTGAAGATTCCAGAAAAAATTCAAGATTTTCGAAGGTTAGGGGAGCTTTTAGATAATGTGGAGGACTTCTGCACGACAAAAGCACCCCAGGAGGACAATGAAGTGAATTCAAAGCTCCGTCTTTTGTGCACCCTTTTGCAAGACGTTACAACTGAAGGGCCGGTGGACGATGAGAGGGCTGATGTTCTGAAATTTCTTAAGGAGCAGTGTTTTCTTTTGTCGAAAAAATCAATGATTTGAGGTAGTCCTCTGAACTGTTAGTTCTGGCTAGCATATTATTTACCATTTCACCACATGCGTACAGGTTCCTACGAAACAGCAGTGTGGTCATATTGCCACATCCTAGTACTGTTAAAAGAGTGTCCGGCCGACGTGATGTTAGCCCATTACAGGATCAGTCCGAAGACGGTTTCTTGCGGTACGTAATCACAAGGGCGAGTTCACTGAAGTCACAGGAGCGAAATGTTACGTTGATCGTGTACGAGATACATTTGCAGCAGTACTTTGAGTATAAAGGCGGCTGTGTGACAGGCTCTGCTTCCAACAGTGCTGAGCCAGCAAAAACTGCGCATGTCTTCATGGTGCAGTCTCTTCTGCCATCCTACAAAGATATAGCACGTGTCCTGCCGGTGTCTAGAATTACAGCGGAGGACTGCATGATGTTCTGAATAAGATGATCATAGGCCTAGAAGATGCTGACATTCATGTAGTCGCCGTGATAACTGACAAAAACTCAATTAACCGAAAAATGATGGCAATGTATGGCAAAAAAAGGTGCCAGCTTGGATATCGTATACCCACATCCTGCAAATGCACAGCAGCCGTTGTTTCATGTTGTTGATTCTGTGCATTTGTTAAAATGTGTTCGGAACAACTGGCTTAACCAGAAAAATTCGGGCAAGTGTCTGTACTATCCCACGTTTTACAGCGACTCGCCGGACAGTCGAAAAATGGAGGGTGCTTCATTCAGTTCCCTAAGAGAACTCCATGAAACAGAACAGAGCAGCATTGCAAATGTTGCGTACGAGCTCACCCGCAAAGCTCTGCACCCCAGTAATCTCGAACAACAAAATGTTCGACTAGCCCTTAAGGTTTTCAGCGGTTTTGTCTCGGCAGCTTTGAGGATTCGAGGGGAAGAACGAAGGCTCGAAGTGGCAGAAGGCACAGCACAATTTATTGATGTCATTGTGAAGTGGTGGGACATTGTGAATGCTAAAAGCCCTCACAAGGGTCAGCAATTGTGTAATGTTTGGCAGGAGCCTGTAAGTGAAGTAAACTGCCACCAACTGAAGTATCTGTATGAATTCGTTGACTGGCTCGATAGCTGGAAGGCAGTAAAGCAAGACACAGGCAAGCTGACAACTGAAACACACTCCGCCCTCCGCCAAACGAAGTATGCTCTCATTGAAGTTTCCCGGAACTGCTTGGAAGAACTTTGCTTCAGATATGTTCTTCTTGGTAAATTTCAGACAGATGGCTTGGAAGCAAGATTTGGCAAATACAGGCAGCTGTGTGGTGCACAGTATCACATTTGAATCACACAACTATTTGAAGCAGAGGCAAAACTTCGCTTGCAGGATACGTTGATCTTAGAGGATTTTCCTGAGGCTTCAAAAGAAGGTGAGAAAGAGCCCAACCCTGAGGTGCTTCTGGCCAAGTACAACATACCTGTGCTAGACAGCGAGCTAAAGAAGCCTCGCACAGATATGCCGGCTGTTGTGTATATAGCTGGCTACTGTGCCAATTCTGCCTGAAAGCGTCAGCCATGCGAGGATTGTTGCATGCAGCTGACTGTCGCAAAAAGAGTACTTGACCAAAGCGAACATGTGCTCAAAGATGAAGTGAACCGGGGAGGTCTGAAGTTCCCGCAACCTTTTGTGGTACACGGTGTACTGTTTACGAAAGTTGTGTTGGAGCATTGTACAAATGACGAGTACCTGCTTGTTTTCCACAAAGAGAATAACTAAAGGTTGTAGCTGCTGAGCATTATGATGTTTTTGTTGTCTGATAGTGAAGGCCTCGAAATGTGCGCTAGCGGTCACTGTCTTGATGTTGTCCTCAGAAATATTTTACGGCCTGCTGTGAACACACCGTTAAAAAATTATGCAAGTACCAGAAACGACGCCTTGACAAAATCAAAGTTAAGTGTCAAGCAGAGAAAGGTTGTTACACTTGAGTGAAATGTGCTCTTGAAGTTGCATGCCTGCCATTTTACTAGCTCGTTCAAAACGAGTACCTTGCATCATTTTATTTTGTCCATTGTATACCTCTGTGAACGCTTCCATACATAGATGACTTGTGATCTAAGTTCATAAATTTGCCTTTATGCTCAGCAATAGTGCTACATGTGCTTATGCTCTTGTTTTCTTTGATGTGCTCATGATAATGTATTCCTAATATCTACATTCCCAGCTCTTGTTTTTGTATATGAGTTCCACGTGCTGTCATTGGATATAAATGTGTTCACATCATGTTTTCGTCTCCAGTTGATATTATGAGTGCTTGAAAAATATGTAATTGTCCTGCAAAACTAAGAAAGTGAGCGCTGGTTCTTTGCCCCACTCCTGTCGCTCTGTTATATATTCAGAAGTTTGAAAAAAAAACTGGAAAGGCGACCGCATGCATGAAAATGGCGGCGGAACCGCGCGCTGCCCCACTGAGGAGTCGGGCAAGGTGCGGTGACGTCACGGCGGCAGTGGAGGGGCCTTGACCTTTTCTAAATGATGTTGGTTAGGGGTGGCAGTCGGGAAAACATCTACCGCATTGTCTTCTAAAGTGCAGAGCAACGCCAAAGAAATGCCTTGTGGCAGCACTTGATGTGTCAAGCTAAAGTTGACAACTGGGAGACACGTGGAATCGCCTGCAACGGATAGAATAGAGTGCAGTAATGTAATACCACGGTTTATGAGGACATCGGTGAGAGGGATCAGAACATAGTCATCGTCGGGAAATGGTGGTATTGAGACAAGCTCTATGTAGGTCAAGGTCTGTGGAGGGAGGCTCGCGTGTCCCGTTGTGCAGAGGTGACTCGGCCGTTGTGCAAGAGGTTCTGTTGCGGGCAAGTGTAGACGGAACTCAGTGGTCGAACAGTCTATGAGGACAGAATGCGCGGACAAGAGGTCGAGGCCTAAGATTACGTCGTGGGGGCATGTATAAAGAACGGGGAAGAGTACAAATATGTGTCTATTCGCGACGCTTACAGTAGTGGATCCCATTCCAACAATAGATGCTATTCCACCATCCGCAACACGGACGAACTGAGTGGTCACAGGTGTGAGAACATTGTTGATTTTGCGGCGAAAATCACTCGTCATCACGGAAATTTGAGCGCCAGCGTCGACAAGATCAGTGACATGTACGCCGTCTACTTGTGCGTCTATGAGGTTCTGTTTTGTCCGTATCGTCAAGAGAGGATTTTCTGTTGGTCCGAGCAATGCAGCGCCACTTCCGGGGTCTGCAACACATAGTTTTATGTTGAAGAGCCTCTGGGGAAGGAGGGAGACGACGGTCTGCGGGGCTGGGGAGAACAAGACTGGCGACGTTGGGGGGATGGAGAGCGGGAGTAGTTGAGTTCGGTAGCAGATTCCTGGGCAAAGGGGTCGCAGCTGATCTCATGGCGACAGGCAGAACGTGCATTAAAGTGACGAGAGGAGGCTTGTGCAGGAGGACGCCAGCGACTTCTGCAATGTCGAGAAATGTGCCCAATTCGGTGACACTAGAAGCATATCGGCTTGTCATCGTGTGTTCGCCATGCGGACGGATAACGGGACGTTCAGAGAGAGCCGGTCGGGAAGAGATGTGCAGGCGTGTATTGGGGCTGGAAGTCGGTGCGGTGAGGCGGTGAAACAGAGTTAATTCCCAAGCTGGCGATTTCCCGCCGGAGGGCTGCTTAAATGAGGGGCAACGTAATTGGAGGAGAGGGGTCAGGAGACGTTGGTCCCACCGTAGCTGGAGCAGCCGCTTCAACTTCTTGCCTGACGAGTCGCGTCAAGTTGTCACATGTGTCTGGTGTATGGTATGTGTCGAGACACGAGGACGTCGCAGCGTTGTTCGGAAGGTGCTGGAAGCGATGGTAGATACGCCTGCTTTTAACTTGTTAGTAGCGGCGAAACGTTTGAATAATTGCATTAACAGATGACACATTGTTGAATACCAACAGGTTGAACACATTGTCGGCGATACCCTTTAGAATATGCGCAAATTTGTCAGGCTCGGACATATTTTCGTCAGCTTGGTGGCATAGTGAGAGGACAGTAACTGATGTAGGACTCCGTGGAAGAGTGTGCGTGAGTTAACAACTCATTCTTCGCAGCTATACGACGACCAAAGTGGTTGCCCAAAAGCTCTTGGATCGTTTTCTTGTAGCTGTCGGAGCTTGTAAAGTCATGCTCGTGGTTGTCAAACCGAACACGAGGGGTTCCGTCGAGGTGATAGATGACGTTCGCATAGTACCGTACGGGGCCGTCGCTTATGTATCAAAATATAACAAATGGTTTTTTCTGGTTGTATGTACCACGCACAGGGCGACAAATAAAAACGTGGCAAAGGCAAGCACGCTATATTTCTTTTTCACGCACGAAGCATAAGAAAAGCCTTATTAAGGATCATCGCTTAAAGTGTCTGCACTTCCTCACATGAAAACATTTAGGGATTGCGCACTATGACCGCAGGCTTTGCTTGTGAAATTATTATTACTAGCACGCAAGGCATGCACCTGTCGTGATCAGTAAACTACGTATATATATATATATATATATATATATATATATATATATATATATATATATATATATATATATATATATATATATATATATATATATATATATATAGATATATACGCACACCAACCAAATATCATAAACCAGCGGTAGTTGATGATATTCTGGGCCGCTCAGCTGCACTCATGAGGCTCACTTACCCGGGATGATTCGGAGGCTGCCTCATCGGCTCTCTGTTCAAGGGCCTTCGAGATAGATTTTGAGACGGCACCGCATCTCGTGCAAGTCGCCTATCCTTGTAGCCTGCGTGTAATAAAATGTGGAAGTACTGGTGAGGCGCTAAAACATGGTTACATGTTTATCAAAGAGTAACGTGTTTAGCAAAAGTGAGTCAGCGAAGCGCTTGCTGCACATGGTCAGCGAAAGTGTGTGGCACTTTTTTATCCTGAGTTTGACTATCTACTTCTTCCTCAGCTTCGGGTACTAAGCATGGTTGTGAAATTTAGCGCGCTTTTATCGGTTGGAAGATTGTACAGAGGCATGTACAAAGCACTTTACTGTTGCACAGCATTTGCTGCGGAGACAAGCAGCCGCACTTCTAAGAAACAAAGCGTAGGGCTTTAAAAATGAGTGTCAAAAGTGGAGACACAGGGTTGTTGGAATAGTGTCAGTAGCCACCACACGCACAAGATTACCTAGTGAACAAGGTTTTTTGTTTCGAGTTTTACTGGCACAATGGTTTCCCTAAGGCAACGGCCGCACACCAACTTACGGCACCGGGCGTCGAAAGCACGCCGAATTCCCGTTATGACGTCATACAGTATTGGTACGCAACAACGCAATTAGTAAAACATCAGAACAATTACATTGGCATGCACAGATGAGTTCTTTGTTCACATAGTTACTCCAAACAGAACGAAAACAGGACGCAGATGAGACCACAGAACACGGGCGCTGACTGCTGTGTAGTTACATTGGGGCGTTCATTCAGTGTCTAGTCCCTGTGCAGTTTGAAATAAACGGTAGGGTTTTAGCCAGTGCGGCTAAATTATTGTCTTAGAGCATAGTACGAACACTGATTCTCGGATCGATCCTGTAACTCGCTCAAAATTTTATTTTCTTTGGTAGTGGAAGCACAGACACAAACAAAATGTCAATACACCACAAACAAGAACTAATAACGGCAAAAGTGCACAATGGCAGAAAAAGGAAAAGCATGAAAAACTTCAAAATGTTCGCACAGCGGGCCTGAATGTTCGTATGTTGACGCAGCTGGCGACACTTTTTCTCTGTACATACACGCAAAGAAAGGTGATGGTTACTTTTATTACTAAATATTTGAGGTGACTGATAGCAGATTGCATATATTCGCGAGCCTTCCACACGTTCCGGCGTGTGTTAGTCACAAATAAATATCAAAGTAGCTTCTGCGTGCGGCTACCCTTGATTTTTTTCTATTTTGATGGAACGGAGAATCTTTTTGTTGTTTTTACGCACTTCCTAACTAATGAAGTAGTTTGGGTAGTATCACCGCAGGGTAAATTGACTTTTAACAGTAAATGCAAATCCAAGCCATTTGAAGGCAATTTTCTTCCTTCGCAAACAAAAGTGTATTACGCCCAAGCGCGGAAAATTTCACTCCCGAAAAACTGCGTGTTGTAGCCACTAAAAAAGTGCGCGAATGTAAGCTGAGGACATGTGTGGCAGCCAAGGGAAAAGAGAAGGCATGAACGCATAGAAGAGGCTCGTCAATCAATCGTGAGCACGTTAAGACTTTTTCGTCCCAAAGATGAAATTCGATACTGATCTGAATACTTTTCTGACCTACTAACATCTATGCCGGTCATCTCACGCCTCAGACTGCAGCCAGAAACTTCACTATGGCGCATATCGCTGCACCTTACTGCGGTCGTCTCGTCTACTCCTACTTCGTACCTCGCAACGAAGGCATGGCAACGCTTGTGCCCTTTTTAGAAGAAAGCACCGGATTAAGCCACCTAGTTCAGCTACGCGCTCAGAACAAGTGGCCCCACCTCAGCGTCATCGTTACCATAGGAGGACATGAGGAGGTGAGTGCCGTTCTCGAGGGGCCTTTCATTCCTAAAATATTTTTTGTTGTCCTTAATCTGAATATTAAGGTAGCTGCTGGCGTAGAGTATACTTCTCTTATTAGGAAAATTCTCTATTCGCAAAATTGGCTTTCAATAAAGCCTACATTCCTTTTCTGCTCGAATATAAGGTGCGCCGATTAGAGTTTTGAACAAATACGAACTATGGTGAAAGCCGTTACCAATAATATCACTGCAGTGGTGCCTCCATTGCTTCCGAAAGGTCAAGGTAGCCCCAATTGTTAACTTAGACGCTGGTAGTAGCAGTCGTCTGTTGGCTAGCGCATGCCCTGGTCTATTTCTTTGTGTTCGATGAAATATCGGTAGCGTCACGCGTTCGAAGCAAGTGAGTCCAATACAGCTTTTCTGTGATGGCATACTTGGAAGAGCAACCGGTAAGGCAAGCACATGCCGGCTCTACTTGGGCAGAGGAGAGACATATTTCACTATCTTCCACTAAATAAAGCAATGTGTAGATGCGAAGCAGTGGCCCCTAATGCTTAAACTGACCGTGATATTGGCACTCATCGCAGCATTGTACATGAGAGAAATCTCAAAAAAGCGTGAAGCCTGTGGTGGTAAACCGTTTTTCCCTACTGGAACATATCAACTGCTGCTAACGGGCACTGAGAAACAGACTCCCATTGGGCACAGAGTGAAGCTTTCCGCGTTTAGGTAATGTGCACACTGCATTTTTGTTTTTCAAACAAAATAAATCCCTCACTGGCTCTATCTCGGTGGTCAAGAACCGGTGTATATATTTCAGGGGTGGTCTTCGAACAGTTGTGCAGTGCGACCAGTTGGCTTTTTTTAATAATCAATCATCTCCGACTCGGAGGAAGCGTGCCGTTTCTTTTTGAGAAGCTGCCTTCCGATAAAATAAGGAAATTATTAGGCGGAAGATTGACGAACAAATACAGGCTGATCTGGTGTCCAGGACACGCAGGCCTGGAGGGAAACGAGAGTGGCGACGCTTTTGCTCGAGGGCTCATGAACCAAGCAGTGCTTCAACAGCACTTTCAATCTTTTGAAACACTCCAGGGGTAAGCTATTGGGAAGGATAATGACAAATCAAAAATAGCCCCTCGCGAAATCATTGCTAAGCAATAAGGCATGGGACAAAAATCGAACACCAAATTCATATACTGTTTTAGGTCAGTACAAGCTTTCTAATACTTCAAGGCAGTGGAAGGCACAGCTCACCACCTCTGACCCAGTGGTGCAGCTTGCACTCTGCTCACGTCAGGCAGGCGGCATCAGCCAATGGAGCCCCGGAATCGGGGCCCCACCCACCAAGCTTATGACCCCTGTCCCTAACCCTTGCGAATAAAGTTTTTTTTTCTTCTTTCCTTCCTAAACTTGCTAGCGAATGCTGTCGGCGTTGCGAGACCAGAAAGGGAGGAAAGAGAATGTCACAGAACGAGAACTCAAAATGGGCGCGCCGCCAACTTCTTGCGATAACGCGCGGGAGAAACGCGGCGAAGTCAACGAAAAAAAAGGAAAAAGAAAACAAGCATCCAAGGCTCCCCGGGCGCGCGACGATCCCCCTCGGAAGCGTGGCTTCGCCGATGAACCTCCTCACCCCAAAATGGCGGCCGAGCAAGCGCTGGAATTTTCTAAAAGGAAAGGGGTGTGTTATGCCGGGTTGAGTCATCTGTCGGGGCCGGCCCTCGTACCGTCTCGCGCCTCTCCCCAGCCTTCGCTGCGTATCGCGCCGACGAAATGGCCAGAACCTTCTGGAATGTCGCGCGGAAGGCATTTAACCGAGCACCGGAGATGAGAGATCAGGAGAGAAGACGGAAGTTAGCGCCAGAGCACGTAGGGTATCCCGCCGTGTAGTCGGCGAAGGTTTTGTCCGTAGGGACAAACCAGGAGAAGACGTGAGGTTTCCTGGAAGAGAAACTTCAGAGGAGAAGACGGAAGTTAGCGCCAAAGCGCGTAGGGATTCCGCCGTGTAGTCGGCGAAGGTTTTGTCCGTAGAGACAAAGCAGGAGAAGATGATTTCCACCTGAGGGGTGACGACTCGAGATACAGGCAAGAGTGTGTGTTTACCGCTATCGAGCGAAGACGCGTGGCCACAGCTGCGTGTGTGAAGCCGACGTGTTTCCGGCGAAGATGTTTGAAGCTTGGAGAGTGGCCGATTGAAAACGCGAGGTTTCCTGGAAGAGAAACTTCGGCGAGGTTTCCTGGAAGAGAAACTTCAGGGGGCAGCGGAACGACAACAACGCTGGACTTTGAGTGAGTGATTCTCGGAAGAGTATCATTCAGACTTTTGTTCCAAGAACTTTGGACTGAATAGGTTTTCTATCTCTTTAGTCTTTAAGTGTCTTGGTTGTTGAATGTATGCGACTACATTGTAGTGCGTATTGTTGTCTGTGTCCGTGGTTTCGAATGTGGCTGATTGTACTGTGTTGTACGTTGTTAGATTAGTGATATAGTGTATGCAACTATTGTGGAGTGTGCATTCTTGTGTATTGTTTTCAATCTGCCAATATTGAGAATATAACTTCTGTTTGTTTATCAACTCCTGGTTATGACTTGTTCTTTAGGCCACAGCCGGCGTCCGCTGGCGCGCCAAAAAGGACCACTTCTAAATTGTCCACGCTATCGTGGTGCGGTTCGGGGGGCCGATACTTCGGCCCTTGGAATTAGCCCGGCGATCGCCTCCTTAATTAGCGGGACCTGTGACAATTATTCTGGCATCCGCGACAGGAACTTTTGGTGCACAGTGTGTCCAAAGTAATGAAAAAGAACCTCGAGCTGTTGATAGTGCTGTCGGAACGATTCTGTGTGTTGCTCAGTGTTCTCGTTAACGAGTGCAGGGGAGTGTTGCGATAGACTGACCTAGGCAGATACTTTTTGCACACGGCAAGGTTTTATTTGCGAGACACAATGGATCTCGAAAAGGTAGTTGCTCTTGGTGAGAAGATGGGTCTTTCTGGCGCCGAACTACGGAAGTGGGTAAGCCAGAAGAAGAAAAAGGCGGTGGAGAGAGAGAGGTTAGCAGCTAAGAGAGCCAAGGAAGAAAAAGCAGCTGACTTGGAACGAGAGAGGTTGGCAGCTGAGAGGGCCAAGGAAGAAAAAGCAGCTGAGTTGGAACGAGAGAGGTTGGCAGCTGAAAGGGCGAGAGAACAAAGAGAGCAGCAATTGAAGTTGGAGCTGGAGAGAGAAAGACTGGCAGCTGAGAGAGCGAAAGAAGAAAGAGAGGAGAGGGAACGGCAGCGACAGCACGAGATAGAACTCAAGCGGCTCCGTTTGCAACAGCGAAGTGAAACTCCGGTTCAAGCTAGAGTTGAAAACAGGGAACGGGAGGACCACGGATTCAGCTTGAACACAAGCAAGCTGCTCGTCGCGTTTGATGAAAGGAAGGATGACCTTGACGCGTACCGTCACAGATTTGAGACGATTGCCAGGAGCCAGAATTGGCCGGAACATCAATGGGCAACTGCTTTGAGTACTTGCTTGAGTGGTGAAGCGCTCAGTGTGTACGGAAGGCTGACGCCGACCGATGCAGCCAACTACGCAAAGTTGAAAGCTGTTTGCTGAAGCGATTTAGATTTACTGTGGAAGGATTCCGGGACAGATTTGGGACAGGAAAGCCAGCTGATGGTGAGACGGCTACGCAGTATGCCGGCCGACTCTGCCATTATTTCGACAGATGAATTGAACTTTCAGGGACAGCGTAGGAGTACGATGAGCTTAGAGAGCTCCTCAGAGAGCAATTTCTTACTAGTTGCCACCCAAGCCTGTTGCTGTACTTGAAAGAGAGGAAGGATGAGTCACTTGAAGGAATGCTTGAATTGGCTGATCAATTCTTGGAACGCAAGGTGCACAAATTTGGCCAAGGTCAAGAAGGAGTGTCTCGAAGATTCGAAAAATTCGGCACCCGAACAAAAGAAGCGTGCACCGGAGAGTGTTCCGCGATGTTTTCTGTGTAACCGAGTGGGTCATCGCGCGAGCAACTGTCGTACTAACTTCACCAGCCCTACGGTATTAAAATCTTTTAAGTGTGGTCAGACTGGGCACAAAGCAGACGCATGTCGAAACAGAGCGAGTCAAACACACCAGGTATCCTGTGTGCAAGCGGCCCCAAAATCCGGTAATAATGCCGTCACCGATGGATTCGTAGAGTTGAAAAAGGGGGAGAAACTTCCTATTGTGGTTGCTGTAATGCCAAAACAGCCAACCGGTGTTAAGAAGGGAATGCCAACGCTGCCTGGAAAAGCTGCGGGCAAGAAGATTACGGTGTTAAGAAACACCGGTAGCTCCATGGTTATCGTGCGGAGTAGTTTGGTACGGGAAAGTGAGTTGACGGGCAGAACGAAACCGGTTTGCCTAATTGACCGTACGGTTCGGATGCTTCCCGAAGCAGAGATTGAGGTTGAAACCCCGTACTTCAGCGGGAAGGTTACCGCTCTATGTATGGTGACCCCCCCCCCCTTTACGACCTTGTCATCGGAAACATCGACGGGGCGCGAGGACCGAATGATCCGGAATGTTTGGGAGAAGACCCTAAGATAGAGCCCTCGCCAACCCAGCGACCGCGAAATACAGTGGAGGAGCATCCCGCGACGGACCTCATTAGAGCCCAAGGTGAAGCCGCGGCGCAAGAGACAGCGAATGAGAAGATGATCGAGTTGAATGAGTTCACGGGGTGCGCAGCTGGACGTACGTCGGCACGACCCCTACCGACCGAGAGTGTAAAAATGACGGAGTCGGCCAGCCAGGCCCAATGCCGTGACATGAACAAGCTGGTAAATAAACCGACAGGACCCGTTGAACTTTATGACCCGTTAACGGTGTCCGAAGTGACAACGATGGCTGAGACGCCGCCTCAGATATCGTCGTTGGAAAGGGCTCGCCGAAAAAGAACGTGGAAACACAAGAAGAGATCGAGCGAGCACCGCAAGAAAGGGCGCAAGCGCCGCTCAAAATACACAGGATAAGTGCTGAGGTCGAATCAGAATGTGCTTAGCAGTGCTGAGTGACATATGTTGTGTTAATTATCTTGTTATCCTGTGTCACAAGTGTATGTCGAGCGAGTCAACGTGTTCTGTGCGATGATGTGATGTATAGTGTTGTAAAGACAGAACTTTGTACGTTTGTATTGTTTGGAATGTGTGATGAAGCGTTGTACTCATGTACCTGTGGTTATATTTCACGGGTTGTGTAATTGAATTACAATGTACAATTGTATTGAGTGAACTATTGTGAATGTGACGTGTCATGAGCGACGGACTATGTTACAGTCTTTGAGTGTGTGGGGAATGTTCGCGCTCGTTTGTGTGGTTCTGAATATTATGAGATAATATTCCTTAAGTGGGGGTCAGTGTCACAGAACGAGCGCTCAAAATGGGCGCGCCGCCAACTTATTGCGATAACGCGCGGGAGAAATGCCGCGAGGTCAACGAAAAAAAAAAGAAAAGAGGAAACAAGCATCCAAGGCTCCCCGGGTGCGCGACGCTCTCCCCTCGGAAACGTGGCTTCGCCGATGAACCTCCTCACCCCACAACGGCGGCCGAGCAAGCACTGGAAATTTCTAGAAGGAAAGGGGTGTGTTATGCCGGGTTGAGTCATCTGTCGGGGATGGCCCTCATACCGTCTCGCGCCTCTCCCCAGCCTTCGCTGCGTATCGCGCCGACAAAATGACGAAAATTTTCTGGAATGTCGCGCGGAAGGTATTTAACCGAGCAGCGGAGATGAGAGATCAGGAGACAAGACGGAAGTTAGCGCCAGAGCGCGTAGGGTATCCCGCCGTGTAGTCGGCGAAGGTTTTGTCCGTAGGGACAAAGCAGGAGAAGACGGAAGTTAGCGCCAGAGCGCATAGGGATTCCGCCGTGTAGTCGGCGAAGGTTTTGTCCGTAGAGACAAAGCAGGAGAAGAAGATGATTTCCACCTGAGGCGTGATGACTCGAGCTACAGGCAAGAGTGTGTGTTTACTGCTATCGAGCGAAGACGCATGGCAACAGCTGCGTGTGTGAAGCCGTCGTGTTTCCGGCGAAGAAGTTTGAAGCTTGGAGAGTGGCCGATTGAAGACGCGAGGCTTCCTGGAAGAGAAACTTCGTCGAGGTTTCCTGGAAGAGAAAATTCAGGGGGCAGCGGAACGACAACAACGCTGGACTTTGAGTGAGTGATTTTCGGAAGAGTGTCATTCAGACTTTTGTTCCAAGGACTTTGAACTGAATAGGTTTTCTATCTCTTTAGTCTTTAAGTGTCTTGGTTGTTCAATGCATGCGACTGCATTGTAGTGCGTATTTTTGTCTGTGTCCGTGGTTTCGAGTGTGGCTGATTGTACTGTGTGTTACGTTGTTAGATTAGTGACATATTGTATGCAACTATTGTGGAGTGTGCAATCTTGTGTATTGTTTTCGATCTGCCATTATTGAGAATATAACTTCTGTTTGTTTATCAACTCTCGGCTCTGACTTGTTCTCTGGACCACAGCCGGCGTCCGCTGGCGCGCCAAAAAGGACCACCTCTAAATTGTCCACGCTTTCGTGGTGTGGTTCGGAGGGCCAATACTTCGGCCCTTGCGATCGCCTCCCTAATTAGCGAGACCTGTGACAGAGACTGCATGCGCAATGGCGTGTAAATTCCGTGTAGAGGAACGCCTAGACAGGAGAGCAAGCGGTGGTGGTTGTGGTGGTGGCAGTGGTGATTAGAAGAGGGGAAAGGCACCTAATTTCTGCAGCACGACGCAGTGTTTAAAGGCCAAACTACGGTACGGCCACACGCCCGGTTCCGCTCCGTTTATTCTGTGTGGTCCCGGTACCGGCCCCATGCGGTGACAGTATTCCGGCTTCGCCTAGAGAGGCGGAGCCCGCAAGCGCTCTGGGTTGCTGATTGGATAAAAAAAACGGTCGCCCATGACGTCATCACGCAAGTCGGTCGTGAAACATGGCACTCGGCTGGAGCGAGGGGCAAGGCCTTGTCGGCAGCTGCGTAAAAAAAGCCTATTTGGACGTTATTGCAATTACCACTTAAGTTAATGAGCATTCGCAAATATATTCATCGAAAGGCAGCAAGCCGGCACAACCTTCTTGCCCCCCTCACCGGCTGCGATTGCCGAGGGAACCTGACCGTGAGTTGTGTTTACGTGAGGTTCGGAGACCACCGATTTCGTGTGTTTCGTGCCATCGTTTGCTTTGCTTTCGTATATGAAATTTCATCAACTGCTGGTGAAATCTGCGCGTGACACATGATCATCGTACCAAAGCGTCAAAAGTGTTCGCTCGTCACAAACAGTGTATGCGATTTGTATGTCTGCCGTGTTCTCTCCTTTCAAAAGCGTCCGGTGCTTTCGGTGAACGGGCATTGATGTGCGAAGTACGGAGTGATGTTTGTCTGTGGCGATAAGCTTTATTGCCGTTATTCGGCTTGTTTTGCTGTGTGTGCTTTGCGATGCCGCTTGCAATGTGCTGTCGTGAATGCGTCACGTCCAAAATGCTCAATCGTGTCCCCAGTTGAAGCTTTCCCAAAACGTACCAGTCGTGGTATGAGCGTGCGATGTTCTGCATCAGTGCAAGGCGCAAAAGTGTTATTTGCGGTGTGTGTGTGCCTTTTTAAAGTAAGCTGTACATGGGCGCTGTCACAGGATTTTTTTTGTATCAGGCGTCTCTATACGGAACCACCATCAAACTTGTATTTGCTGTTTAGATAGCGTGTAGTTTCTCTTGACTTCTTCCTGCGCTTTCAACGTTCTGCTATCACACCGCTGTGTATTAGATATGCCCGAGAACTTTGGAGTATATAATGATAACTTCAGGTAACCTTCATGTCTATCGTGGGGAAATTGTTTTGTCAAGACGTATTCAAGTGGCTGACAAAACACTGGGCTTTTGTTCATGGGGACTAACAGAGATTAATATGCGTTCAGGTACAAATATAGGTGTTACCACATGATGGTAGGAAAATAGAGGGAAGAGTTCAAAGGTGAAGGACCAGATGCAACTTAATACTTTAGCTTGGAGTCTATAGAGGAGGAAGAAAAAAACAGAGGAGAAAGCGGAGAGTTCCTAAGGAGTATGTAGCCTGCATATTTCACAGCACGAGATGGTTTCGCCAACTCGGAATCCTTGTAACGTTCTTCCTTCTTGGAATCAATCTTCCAACCTATGGTGATATCCTCCAGCCTATTCGGAAGCTCTATTACTCTTCCAAGTCTGGCGGAAGTTTTATTCTACTTCAGTTTGCCGGTAGCTCTAGTCAGCTGATTGACTGCAATATGCTGTTCCCGGAAAACGCTTGCCCTGACAAATACGCTGTACCTTCTAAGGACCCTGTATATTGTCGGAAGTTAACACGTCCTGTTGTCCATTTTCTTAATTATGGTGCTTTTGACCCATGTTCCACTTTTAATTGGTTGAACTGTAGCAGTCTGGCTTCTTAGGCTTAGTAAATCCTTCTCTTGCCTGCAGTGGTTGTGCGTGATTTTCGCGTCTTCAGCTTTCCTGTTTCGCTCACATCGACTGTTTGGGGTTGCAGTAGCTCTAAAGCTGTTTGTACATTCGTTATATATATATATATATATATATATATATATATATATATATATATATATATATATATATATATATATATATATATATATATATATAGTCCAGTAGATCCTCCATCAGGACGAAGGCCAGACTCTAGGCCGAAACGTCAAAATAAACCACGTTGTGACCGCTCACGGAGGATCTACTGGACTATATGCAACGCTACGGCCACTCAACCACCATGCCTGCCTATATATATATATTATATATACATATATATATATTTATATGTATATATATATATATATATATATGATTCAAAAAAAGAAATTCTGTGGGTCCGGTGCAAATATCATTAGGAATAAAGGAGCACACTTAGGAAAATTTGATAAATATTTACTCTACGTTACGGCCGTGGCACGGCCTTCGTCAGGATTAACAGAAATACGAGTATGTGGCCGCTTTTATGGACAGGCATGAACACGTCAGTACAAAACTCGTGCGATCAGCATGTGAGTGTCACAAAAATTCTTTGAAACAGCCGTCACTACACTAAAAACCAATAAAAATGTTATACAATAGACAATATTGTGGGCATGTAAAAGGCATTTGTAACATTCATCATTGACGACGAGGATCACGCATGAAAATAAATAAAGAATATGTGATAACCTTTAGGAAGTATATAATACGATCGGAAGCGTCTTTAAATATTTCTCAAAATTTCGGACGTCAGGGCATCGTAGAAAGGCATGACATTTTGCCTACGCATTTGTTAATGCCGGATAACAGACTTGAACTTGTGAATCAAGAAAGATTCTCGAATATCCCGATCATGGTGAGATTTAAAGCCCGATTCTAATAGTGTCACAATAATCTTGTCAAACGAATGAACTGGTAGATGAAAATGCTTGGACAACGGGAGATGTGGCAAACTGTTTACGTGTGATTTGTGGTTGCTGAAACGAATGCGAAAAGATGTCTCGGTTTGACCGATGTATTGCAAGTGGCAGATTGAGCTTTCAAGTAAGTAAAGTAAATGCTGTTGCTGCTATCGCAGTTTAAGTCGCCTTTAATCCTAAGTGAAAAGTTTGATGCCGTGCTTTTAGCAACAGTCGAAGTGGTCATGGGCGCACAAACTTTACATCGCGTTTTTTTACAGGGGTGACAACCAACGGGAGCAAAGAATGTAGTCTTGGAAGAAGTTACCATGTCGCGCAAGTTCCTTGATCTCCGATATAGAAACCGTGGTGATTCAGTGAAGATGTCCTTAAGCCGATCGCTCTGTGTCAGTAAGTTGTAATGCTTTCTGAGTATATGGGACACGTTAGGAATAGATGCAGACTGAGTTAAAACGGGGTTGGTTCGGGAAGGTGGCGCTAATCGCTTGTCCTTACTGATGAGCTCTTTCTGATCAAGACATTTTGCCCGTTGGAGAGCGTCGTCAATTATTTGTGAAGGATATTGTTGTTCGGTTAATGCTTTCCGGAGCTGGTCACAGTTGCGAGTGAATATATATATTTATATATATATATTTCTTGAAAGTCTTCCTGGATTCGGGTCGAGTTATAAGTCACCAGATGAAGCGAACGAGCAAACAAAAAACGATGCTTTATTGCCAACATTACGGCCGGGGACCAGCCTTCCTCAGGGCTTGGTCAGGGCATATATATTTATATATATATATTGTTGAGACGTTTATTGGAGGACACTTGTCGATGATGCTTGATAGCGACAGTCAATGCGGGTACCGACTCTCTGCACGAGCTGCTGTTCTTTTTGCTAAAGGGGCGACCCACTAGAAGGTGCTGGAGAGGACGACCCACTGTTCGAAGGCTTCGCCACAACTCCTCCGGGTACGAAGAGGGCGCCGCCTGGCGACCTAACAGCTGGTTACTATGAGCGGGTCGGGGTAGGCTTTGAGGCGCTCCCCGTTGACAATGTCGCGCCCTCGACGGCGCATGTCTGAAGATGGTTCGATGGATTTGATCAAGTAATTTACAGGGGAAGTGCGTTCGACGACACGGTAAGGGGCCTTCGTATTTGTGCATTGGTTTTGAAGATAGGCCAGTTGAAGTGGTAGGGATCGAGAGCCAGACGAGCGCTCTAGGGATGAACGTGGGCGCATTAGTGCTGGTGTCAGCGCGAATGCCTTTTTGCCGCTCTTGATCATGCGCTGTAAAGGTACTTGCAAGCTCTCGACACTCTTCAGCAAGCTTGGCTGTAGCAGAAATAGGCGCCCACTTGGACGGATCTGGCTTGTACGGAAGTATAGTGTCGATGGTGTGCGACGGGTGCCTTCCATATAATAAGAAGAAAGGTGAAAAGCCAGTAGTGCTCTGAGGGGCGGTGTTATATGCCTAGGTGACGAAGGGTAGAATGGCATCCAAATTTGTGTGATCGGCGGTAACGTACTTGGAGAGCATGTCGCCAAGCGTACGGTTGAAACGTTCAGTGAGGTCATTCGTCTGCGGGTGGTAAGCAGCCGTTTTGCGGTGAACAACGTTGCACTCTTTGAGAATAGTTTCGACGACTTCAGACAGGAAGACGCGGCCTCGATCAGTGAGCAGTCCCTGAGGTGGACCGTGTCGCAGTCAGAATCGTTGGAGCAGGGAGGAGGCCACATCGCTTGCTGTAGCCGCGGAGAGAGCGGCAGTTTCGGCGTATCGCGTGAGGTGGTCAACAGCAACAATGGCCCAGCGGTTACCAGCCGACGTTAGTGGAAGTGGCCCATATCAATCGATGCCAACACACCCAAATGGCCTGGCAGGGCAAGGTAGAGGATGCAGATCTACCGGCGACAGGTGCGTTGAATTTTTGCGGCGCTGACATTCTATGCAGGAGCGAACGAATTTCTGCACGTAGCGGTGCATGCCGCGCCGAAAGTACCGTTGCCGAATGCACTGGTAACTCTTCGATACCCCGGAGTGCGCACGTTGCGGATCAGAATGAAAGAATTCACACATAGACTGCACGGTATGACTAGTAGCCACTGGCGGCCGTCACAGTTACAATGGCGTCGGTGGAGAAGGTCGTCGCGAACGGTGAAATGGTGGACTTGACCACGCAAAACGCGATTGGATGGAATGGATGGATCAGTCAGCAAGTCTATCAGTGAGGCAATCCATGATCCTTGCGCTGTTCAGTAGCAACGGCATGAATGCTAATGTAAGAAACGGCAAGGTGAGACGCTGAGTCGTGGGCGTTGTCGTCAGGCAAGGGAGAGCGCGACAGGGCGTCGGCGTCAGCATGTTGCCTTCCGTTGCGGTAGAGCACGCGGATGTCGTAGTCTTGCAGGCGAAGTTGCCACCGGGCGAGACAGCCTGAGGGATCTTTCAATGACGACAACCAGCATAGTGCGTGATGGTCAGTGACTACATTTAATGGGCGACCATACAAATAAGGTCGGAACTTGGTAAGGGCCCAGACGATTGCCAGACATTCTTTCTCAGTGACGGTGTAATTAGTCTCGGATTTTGTAAGCGTACGGCTTGCATACGCCACGACATATTCCGGGAATCCTGGTTTGCGCTGCGCAAGGACAGCGCCGAGAATGACACCACTGGCGTCCATGTGTACCTCTGTAGGGGCCGTAGTGGCGGAGTATGGGAGGCGACGTCAACAAACGACGGAGCGTTGTGAATGCGTCGTCACACTGTGATGACCACGAATGGAGAGGCCCGTTACTTCCGAGGAGCTTCGTCAGCGGCGATACGATAGCCGCGAAGTTTCGGATGAAGCGCCGAAAGTATGAACACCGTCCTAAGAAACTGCGCAGTTCCTTGACGGATGTCGGCTTGGGAAACTCAGTCACGGCCCGAAGCTTGGCTGGATCGGGGAGAATTCCGTCCTTGGACACGATGGAGCCGAGTATTGTCAACTGCCGAGCTGCAAATCGGCATTTTTTTAGGTTCAGTGTCAGACTGGCGTCACTCAGACGCGATAAAACATGTCACAGGTGGTGAAAAAGCGTGGAGAAGTCCGGAGCAAAAAAGACGACGTCATCGAGGTAGCACAGGCACGTGTGCCATTTCAGGTCACGCAGAACGGTATCCATCATGTGCTCAAAGGTGGCGGGCGCATTGCACAGCCCACATGGCATGACGTTGAATTCGTACAAGCCGTCGGGAGTGAAAAAAGCGGTCTTCGGTCGAGCGCCCTCAGCCATAGGTACTTGCCAGTACCTTGAGCGCAAATCTAGAGATGAAAAGAATTCGGCTCCTTGCAGGCTGTCAATCGCGTCATCCACATGCGGTAGTGGGTACCTGTCCTTACGAGTGATCTTGTTGAGGCGTCGGTAGTTCACACAGAACCGCACAGAACCATCCTTCTTTGCGACGAGAACGACAGGAGACGCCCAGGGGCTGTTAGAGGGTTGAATAACATTGCGGCGAAGCATGTCGTCCACTTGCTCGTTGATTACACGGCGTTCTGTGGGAGATACGTGATATGGACGTCGCCGTAGTGGTGGTTGTGCACCTGTGTCGATGCGATGCGTAACAGTGGATGTGGTGCCGAGAGAAGGTTGAGCCACATAGAAACAAGAGCGAAATTCTTCCAACAGGGCCAGAATTTGGAGCGCTGGACCGGCGTAAGGTTGTCGGCAATGGAAAGACCGAATACATCAGCGGATGACGAAACAGATGTAGAAACAGCACTAAGCGTATTGGAACTTCGGCAGTGCGTGTCATCAGGTTGATCCATGACTTGTGCGTCTTCGACGGGTTCCACGCTGCCGAGACATTCTCCTCGCACCAACGTAACGCTGTGCGGGGATGAGTTCAAGCCAAAAATAGTGGTGCTGCCGTGAGTGACTTGCACGGTCGCAAAAGGAACCAGCAAGCCTTTTCTGGTGAAAACACGATGAGATGGCGAGAGGAGTGCAGCGATGTCGGAAAGACTTGCGCAGCAGACCGACACTGCCGCGGACGAGTTTGCAGGCACTTGCGTGTCGTCCTGACGAGTAACTTGCTTGCAGCAGATGGACTGTCGGCCGACGTCAAAGAAGAGAATTGTGTAAGCTCTATTTCTGCTGGTGCGCAATGAATGACGGCGTCGTGACATGAGAGAAAATCCCATCCTATGAGGACGTCGAGAGAGCATGAAGGACTTATGATAAATTTGACGGCATACATCACGTCCTGAATCATGAGGCGGGCTGTACACTTCGCTGTAGGGTGAATGCTTTGAGCGCTGGCTGTACGGAGGAAGAGCCCGGAAAGTGGCGTGGTCACTTTGCGCAGTAATCGGCTAAACTTTGCATCCATGACGGATATGGCGGCGCCAGTATCTACAAGGGCAGATGCACGAACATTATCCACAAGCATGTCTATCACGTTCGATGGGCTTTCCTGAGGGCTTCCGCAGTTCGATAGCGTCGCAGCCCTTGCCTCGTGGACTGCGTCGACTAGTTTTCCTGGTAACCCTCTAGTGGACGTGGCCGCATCTGTGACAGTGGTCGCATGGGTGGCCGCAGGGTAGATGGAGCGGGACGGGACGACAGTGACGTAGGTGGCGGTTGGTCATAAAAGTGACTCGATTGGCTGGGAAATTGGGAGGCGACCTGGGGTTGTTAACACGATTGCAATAGCTTGCTACGTGACCGACGCAACCACAAGCAAAGCGGATGGAGCGAATGTCAGCAGTGTGCTATCGGTTCGCGCGTCCCATCCATGTCGCAGAACGCGATGGGCGAGTCGGATGCTGATAAACTGCATAGTGGGCGGCACACGGGGCAGGTGCATGGCGTCGGCATATGTAGGCGGCACAGTTTCTCCGAAGGCCAGGGCCCTGGTGATAGTTTCGGTTTAACCAAGAAGGCCAGTCACAGGAATAGGTGGGGGTGGCCTGGCGACAACGTGGGCGTAACTGAGAGGTGTAGATACTGGAGGCGGCTGGTGGTATTCAGGAACGACCTCCGCGATTACCTGCTGATTGGCTCGGCGTAGGGGAGGCAGAAGTGTGCTGGACGGCTGTTGAGCACGTTGCAGGGAAGCAAAAGCCAGTAAAAGACCTGGCAGGCAACTTCCTAACGCACGAGTGACTTGATTTCAGCGAACAAGGCAGTGTGGTCAGCAAGTGTTGACAAGGCTGAGAGATCAGCGTCACGTGAGGGTGGTCGACGGGTCATCGAGCACGGCCGCCGCAGCTCCTCATAACTTTGGCATAGTGTAATGATCTCTGCCACAGTGCGGGGGTTCTTGGCCAGGAGCATGGTGAGGGCATCGTCGGCGATGCCTTTTAGAATATGGGTAATTCTGTCGGCCTCTGACATGCCCGCGTCCACTTTCTTGCACAAGTGAAGGATGTCCTCTATGTCGCTTGTGAAGGACTCTCCGGTCTGCTGTGCTCGTTCACGTAACCGCTGTTCGGCTTGGAGCTTACGAACGGCAGGACGGCCGAACAAGTCGACAACGACGGTTTTAAAAGCGGACCAAGTGGGGAAATCAGATGAGTGGTTGTGGTACCACATGCCGGCCACACCCGCGAGGTAGGAAACCAGGTTGCCGAGTTTACCTGCCTCGTCCCAATAATTGGGGACGCTGACGCGTTCGTACATAGCGATCCAGTACTCGACTTCGGTGCCATCCGCGCCGGTGAAGACAGGAGGGTCGTGGATGCGGGGGACACTGGAACATGGCGTTGGCGCAGGAGGAAGCGTTTGCTGCGCGGCGTCTTGGTGCATGGTAGAAGGCACGGTACAGGATCAAAGCTCCAAGGGCATCGAATGCTAACCGAAGGTGTTAGAAGGGCCCAGCACTCTCCACCTAATTGTGGAGACATTTATTGGCAGACACTTGGCGATGATGCTTGACAGCGACAGTCAATGTGGGTACCGACTTTTTGCACGAGCTGCTCTTCTTTTCGCTAAAAGGGCGACCCACTAGAAGGCGCTGGAGAGGACGACCCACTGCTCGAAGGCTTCGCCACAATATATATATATATATATATATATATATATGTATATATAACAAATAAAGTGTTATTCGAAGGTCGTAGGTTCGAATCGTAGGTACGTAGGTTATAATTAACTTTGTTTTCTTTCTTCTTGTTTAAATTCCATTTCTAATCACTTCCCCTATACATTCCTTGGCATTATTGTCTGTTAGATCTCATTATTATTGTGTCAAATCACGGAAAAACGAGCCCTTATGTACACACTTGTTTCCCTTATTTATTACCGAGGGTCTCGTACTGGCAGACTTGGTGTCATTAGGTTGTATACGAGGGACTATTGGTTAGCTGCCTTCTCGTAATAAGTTCACGTGCTACGTGATGCCACACATGCGCATAAAAGAGTGTTTCACACTCGCCGCTTGGCTACAGAGGGCGCTGACTGACATTCCCACTTCTAAAGTCACATATAAACCCAAAAAGTGGGAGGAGGGAAGGCCAATATTTGTATATATATATATATATATACATATATATATATATATATATATATATATATATATATATATATATATATATATATATATATATATATATATATATATATATAATGTAGTGAAGATGACTGCTACTCGGATAGGCAGGGGGGCCCGCCGCGGTGGTCTAGTGGCTAAGGCACTCGGCTGCTGACCCGCAGGGCGTGGGTTCGAATCCCGGCTGCGGCGGCTGCATTTCCGATGGAGGCGGAAATGTTGTAGGCCCGTGTGCTCAGATTTGGGTGCACGTTAAAGAACCCCAGGTGGTCTAAATTTCCGGAGCCCTCCACTACGGCGTCTCTCATAATCATAGAGTGGTTTTGGGACGTTAAACCCCACATATCAATCGGATAGGCAGGGGGTATCACGCAGTGATACACCCTGCCTATCCGAGTAGCAGTCACAATGCGGAATCAGGGCGTACATGAAGTATATATAAACATTCTGGAAGAAATCTACAGGGGATCAACTGCTACCATAGTGCTTCATAAAGAAAGCAACAGAATACCAATCAAGAAGGGTGTAAGGCAGGGGGACACAATTTCCCCAATGCTATTTACCGCGTGCTTACAGGAGGTTTTCTGAAGCCTAGAATGGGAACAGTTAGGGATAAGAGTCAATGGAGAATACCTTAGTAACCTGTGCTTCGCCGATGACATTGGATTGCTGAATAACTCGGGGGACGAATTGCAACTCATGATTACGGAGTTAGACAATGAGAGCAGAAAGGTGGGTCTTAAAATTAATCTGCAGAAAACGAAAGTAATGTACAACAACCTCGGCAAGGAGCAGCGCTTCGAGATAGGTAATAGTGCACTTGAAGTCGTAAAAGACTATGTCTACTTAGGGCAGGTAATAACCGCAGAGCCGAACCACGAGATTGAAGTAACAAGAAGAATAAGAATGGGGTGGAGCACATTCGGCAAGCACTCTCAAATTATGACAGGTAGATTGCCACTATCCCTCAAGAGGAAGGTATATAACAGCTGTATCTTGCGGGTACTTAGCTACGGAGCAGAAACCTGGAGACTTACAAAGAGGGTTCAGCTTAAATTGAGGACGACGCAGCGAGCAATGGAAAGAAAAATGGTAGGTGTAACCTTAAGAGACAAGAAGAGAGCAGAGTGGATTAGGGAAGAAACGGGGGTTAAGGATATCATAGCTGAAATCAAGAAGAAGAAATGGACATGGGCAGGGCATGTGGCGCGTAGACAGGATAACCGCTGGTCATTAAGGGTAACTGACTGGATTCCCAGAGAAGGGAAGCGGGTTAGGGGGAGACAGAAGGTTAGGTGGGAAGATGAGATTAAGAAGTTTGCGGGTATAAATTGGCAGCAGCAAGCACAGGACCGGGTTAACTGGCAGAACATGGGAGAGGCCTTTGTCCTGCAGTGGACGTAGTCAGGCTGATGAAGATGATGATGATGATGATGATGATCACGCAGTCTGTGCAGAGAACGACGTTTGGTTGGCTGGATACACAGGCTGGTTCCGCCATTACCTCTTGACTTGTCGGGACCGCTCTCCAGTATTTAAAAGAGTGCCGCTCCAAAACGCCTCATTTTAATTGGTGGAAGTGCTGGGTAACGCATAATCCTGCAATTGCGAAACCGTACGTTGCCTCCAGTTGCTACGATGTCCACGGACGACTATCAGTAGGCGGCCGCCTCGGCTCCAACTACTGCAGCTCCTGTCTGCCTCTGCTCCTTACGGCAACGCTATCCGCCTACCTTCAGTGGTACGGATGACAAGGACGTCGAAAACTGGCTCGATGAATACGTCCGTGTGAGCAAGCACAACAAGTGGAATGATGCGAACAAGCTTACTGTCGTCTAATTTTATTTGACCGACGTCGCCAGTATGTGGTACCGTAATCACAAGAGAGACCTCTCCACCCTGTTGGCCTTCCGAACGGTGTTTGCGGACTTGTTTGGCCGTCCAGCGCTTTGTACACTACGGGCCGAACAGCGCTTGCGCACTAGGGCTCAGCAGAATTGTTAGAATTACGCCACTTATATCAAGGAAGCAGCGATTACGTAGTGGTTAGAGCATCCGCCTCGCATGCAAAAGGACAATCCTTCAAATCCTGGTGCCGCGCCGTTCCCAACTGGATGAAAAAATCATACGTGTGATGACGGAACTGCATTATGAGGCCTGGGGTTCGGCCTCACCAGTGACCACCGCCGGGAACGCACTCCCTCACCAGAGAAGGATTGGCCACCCTGGTGCAGTATCCGGCCACTACCTCTCACATGCGTACGTCAAATAACTCACGGCCCTCAGTCCCCAGCAGCTGCGAAGCAACTGACCATGGCGGCAGTCAGATCTGCAACGCAGCAGAGGGTGCTAAGAATCTCTGGATCCGTACAGGCCGCCATGGGAACCTGAAATTGGCAACATTTAACGCTAGAACCTTATCTAGCGAGGGAAATCTAGCTGTACTATTCGAGGAGCTAGAGGGTGTTAGATGGGATATAATAGGGCTCAGTGAGGTTAGGAGGACAAATGAGGCCTATACGGTGCTACAGAATGGGCACGTCCTTTGCTATCGGGGCTTGGCTGACTGAAGAGAACTTGGAGTGGGGTTCCTAATTCACAGAAACATAGCTGGCAACATAGAAGAATACTGCAGCAATGATATGTGGGGTTTAACGTCCCAAAACCACCATATGATCATGAGAGACGCCGTAGTGGAGAGCTCCGGAAATTTCGACCACCTGTGGTTCTTTAACGTGCACCCAAATCTGAGTACTGTAGCGTTAATGAAAGGGTGGACAGGTATCGTAATTAAACTGAATAAGAGATACAAGATGAAAGTGGTACAGGCTTACGCGCCTACATCCAGCCATGATGACGCTTCAGTTGAAAGCTTCTATGAAGTCGTGGAATCGGCAAAGAGTAAGGTAAAAACACAGTATACAATACTGATGGGAGAGTTTAATGCAAAGATAGCGAAGAAGCAGGCTGGAGGCCAGGCAGTTGGTGATTATAGCATTGGTACTTGAAACGCTACTAGTAAAATTTGCAGAACGCCATAATTTACGGATTTACGTTCGCTCTCCAGCGTTCGCTGGAGAGCGAACGCTGGAAAACATTCTGCGAATCTCTAGACATTCATAAACCGCTGTCATATATCTGGATAACAGTTCGTGGTCTTCGCTCCTCTCCGCAACAACGGCACCCCTTTAAAGCTTTGGCACTCCATCATGGAAAATCTGAACTCTAGGTGGCTGAAGAATTTCGCACGAGCATTTCCGGGGATATTATGAACGAGAGCATCGACGCCGTGATTGTTCCTGAGACGCGATTACCAGAAATGGACATTCCATTCACCATGGAAGAACTGGAAGGTGCTTTAGTCGCTTCTAAGCGCATGTCATCGCCAGGTCCTGATGGCATTACTTATAGTGCGTTGGGACACCTTGGACAAAAAGCCAGAAAAGAACTTTTAACATGCTTCGACAACTCCTGGCTCAGCGGCAGTGTTCCCCGAGAATGGAAAATAAGTCGAATAATACCACTTTTGAAATCGGGAAAATCACCATTGGACTTGACAGCGTATCGCCCTATTGCCATCGCAAGCTGCCTCGGAAAAGTGATGGAAAGAATGGTTCTATTTCGTCTCGAGTGGTACTTGGAACGATACACCAAATACCCTTCTTGCATGGCAGGCTTTCGTCGGGGCTGCTCCTCTATCGACTGTGTGCTCGACTTATCGACATTTGTTCAACAAGAAAAAAGTCGCAAGCGCATATCAGTGGCACTCTTTCTTGACGTGAAGGGTGCATATGATAATGTAGCTCACGATGCCATCCGCACTTCTCTCGCAGCAATGGGCATTGGTGGACAAATGTATCATTTGATAAAAGATTATATAACTGGCAGGTGTTTCTTTGTGCAAAAATATAATCGTACAACTGGTGAACATTACACCTACCGCGGAGTACCTCAGGGAGGTGTTTTAAGCCCCAAATTGATCAATGTTGCCCTCGATGGTCTGGTGAAGGTTCTGCCGAAGTCGGTGTGCCTATCCATATACGCCGATGATATTTGCCTCTGGAGTGCTGCAGTTACTCACCCTTAGGTGCGTGCACGAGTACAGCGGGCAGCAACCCTCACAACAGCCTACCTTCAGAAACAAGGCCTAACTATATCAACTGTGAAGTGCGCGTTGATGGCGTTTACACGCAAACCAATGACGCCATACCCTGTTTACATCAATGGACAGAGTGTCAAATATGCACGGACGCATCGTTTCCTGGGCATAATAATCGACAGAAGCCTTTCGTGGAGCCCACATTGTGCGTACTTGAAGAAGAGACTGCTATCTATTGTGCATATAATGAAATTCATGTGCGGGAAAGCATGGGGAACTTCCGTGGCCTCCATGCTACAGCTGTACAGGGCCCTATTTCTGGGTCTATTGCGCTACAGCTTGCCGGTACTGACTAACATTTGCAAATCCAATGCTTAGTCATTGGTGAGTTTGCAGGGTCAGGCACTGCGTATCTGCCTAGGGCTGCCCCGATGCGCTTCTACTTATGCCATAATCATGCTTGCCAAAGACCATCCGGTCAGGACATATAGAGTTGTGGATTGCCTCATAGCGCACATTCGACATGCTTCACCGTTTTCCCGGCCACCACTTGGCCCTTCTACCCTCCATAAGACCACGTGCTACGTTTTCAGACGTCATAGCCAAGCACCTAAACAGTATTCTATCAAGATATACGCCAGATGCGAGAATGGCATGTTCTTTGTGGTGCCTCGACCAGCCGCAAGTACGTCTTGAAATTCCGGGAATCAAAAAGAAAAGCAATCACTCCAGAGTAGCATTGAAGCAAGCAACACTGCTATTATTAAATGAGTTGTACTTAGACAGAACGCAGTATACACTGATGGGTCCGTCTCGTCCAGCAGCTCATCAAGTGCCGGTGTAATTCCGGCTGCAGCATTGACAATCAAGTTTAGGTTGTCGCATATGACTACATCTACGGCATCAGAGCTTGCTGCTACAAGGGCTGCTTTGCAATATATCGTTCAAAAACGTCCAGGACAATGGGTCATATTCTGTGATTCGAAGGCAGCGCTTCACAGTTTGCAGTCTGCCATGCGTAGGTGGAGTCATGACCGATTGGTACAAGAAATAAGACATTGCCATCATGAAGCTCTAGCACGAGGGTATGATATTATATATCAATGGCTGCCTGCACATATCGGTATTACCGGAAATCAATTAGCCGATGATGCAGCCCGCTCAGCCCATGAAGAAACCCATGTAGTCCCGATTCCTCTATCAAGGAATGATGCAGCAAGACAATTTTACCTGCTGGCTCGAGATCTCACACGCACGTTCTGGTCGTCTATCAGCTTCCAAAGGTGTCAATTTCATGAACTGGATCATTCGCTCAAGCTAAAGCTACCATCACAACTTTCCCGCTTCAATGCGACACTGTTATGCCACCTTTGGTTGGGTGTTGCATTTACAAAGGTGTACTCCTTTCGCATTGGTATGGCAGACACTCCTACATGCGAATACTGCGGAGCTGAAGAGACCATCGAACACATCCTGTGCAGTTGCGCTTGCTACGACACACAGCGATGCCAGCTCCGGATGGTTCTGAATCAACTTGACCCCGGACCATTTTGTGTGCAGAAGATACTAGGACCTTGGGCATCTGCTACAGTTGCGCAGAAAGCAACTAAAGCACTGCTAATTCACCTAAAGTCAACAAATCTGAGCGACCGCCTGTAGACTGTGTGTGCTTCCCGAGTGTGCTCGTGTTTGAGTGTACCTTCTCATCTCTCTGCAACCTCTTTTCTCCCCTTTATCCCTTCCCCAGTGTAGGGTAGGAAACCGGATGTGTGTCTGGTTAACCTCCCAGCCTTTTCTTGCATCTTTATCTCTCTCTCTCTGAATACCTTCTACCGAAAACGAGGAAACCTCAAGTGAACATGGAGGAGCCCTAATGGCGAAAATAAGAACGAAATGGACTTTATAATGAGTGCACGCCCACATATATATATATATATATATATATATATATATATATATATATATATATATATATATATATATAACAAATGAAGCGCTATTCGAAGTTAGTAGTTTCTATTCGTGGGTTATTTTTAACCCTCTTTTCTTTCTTCTTATTTAAATTCCATTTCTTCTAATAACTCCCCGTATACATTCCTTGGCACTATTGTCTGTTAGATCTCATTATTATTGTGTCAAAACACTAAAAAATGAACCCTTATGTACACCTTGTTTTCATTATTCATTACCGAGGGTCTCGTACTGGCAGACTTGGTGTCATTTGGTTGTATACGAGGGACTATTGGTTAGCTGCCCATTGGTGATAAGTTCACGTGCTACGTGACGCCACACATGCGCATAAAAGAGTGTTTCACACTCCCCACTTGGCTACAGAGGGCGCTGACTGACGCTCCCACTTCTAAATTCACATATATAACCAAAAAGTGCGATGAGGAAAGGTCGATATATATATATATATATATATATATATATATATATATATATATATATATATATATATAATATATATATAATGTAGTGAAGAAGATGAGTGCTACTCGGATAGGCAGGGGGTATCACGCAGTCTGTGCAGAGAATGACGTTTGGTTGGCTGGATACACAGGCTGGTTCCGCCATTACCTCTTGACTTGTCGTGACCGCTCTCCTGTATTTAAAAGAGTGCCGCTCCAAAACGCCTCATTTTAATTGGTGGAAGTGCTGGGTAACGCATAATCCTGGAATAGCAAAACCCGTACGTTGCCTCCAGTTGCTACGATGTCCACGGACGACTATCAGCAGGCGGCCGCCTCGGCTCCAACTACTGCAGCTCCTGTCTGTCTCGGCTCCATTCGGCAACGCGATCCGCCTACCTTCAGTGGTACGGATGACAAGGACGTCGAAAACTGTCTCGATGAATACAACTGGGTGAGCAAGCACAACAAGTGGGATGATGCGCACAAGCTTACTGTCGTCTAATTTTATTTGACCGACGTCGCCAGTTTGTGGTACCGTAATCACAAGAGAGACCTCCCCACGCTGTCGGCCTTTAGAACGGCGTTTGCGGGCTTGTTTGGCCGTCCAGCGCTTCGCAAACTACGGGCCGAACAGCGCTTGCACCCTAGGGCTCAGCATAATTGTTAGAAATACGCCAGTTATATAGAAGAAGCAGCGATGGCGTTGTGGTTACAGCATCCGCCTCGCTACAAAAGGTCCGTGGTTCAAATCCCGGTGCCGCGCAGTTCTCAACTGGATGCAAAAAAATTTCGCGTGGTGATGGAACTGCATTACGAGGCCTGGGGTGCGGCCTTACCGGTAACCACCGCCGGGACTAGTGGCTAAGGTACTCGGCTGCTGACCCGCAGGGCGCGGGTTCGATTCCCGGCTGCGGCGGCTGCATTTCCGATGGAGGCGGAAATGTTGTAGGCCCGTGTACACAGATTTGGGTGCACGTTAAAGAACCCCAGGTGGTCAAAATTTCCGGAGCCCTCCACTACGGCGTCTCTCATAATCAAATTGTGGTTTTGGGACGTTAAACGCCACAAATCAACCACCGCCGGGAACGCACTCACTCAACAAAGAAGGATTGGCCGCCCTGGTGCAGTATCCGGCTACTACATCACACATGCATACGTCAAATAACTCACGGCCCTCAGTCCCCAGTAGCTGCGAAGCAACTGACCACGGCAGCGTTCAGATCTGCAATGCAGCAGAGGGTGCTAAGAATCTCCGGATCCGGACAGGCCGCCATTGGAACCTGAACTTGGCAACGTTTAACGCTAGAACCTTATCTAGTGAAGGAAGTCTAGGTCTACTATTCGAGGAGCTAGAGGGTGTTAAACGGGATATAATAGGGCTCAGTGAGGTTAGGACGACAGATGAGGCCTATACGGTGCTACAGAGTGGGCAACTCCTTTGCTATCGGGGCTTGGCTAACAGAAGAGTACTGGGAGTGGGGTTGCTAATTCACAGAAACATAGCTGGCAACATAGAGGAATACTATAGCATTAATGAAATGGTGGTAGGTATTGTATTTAAACTGAATAAGAGATACAAGATGAAATTGGTACAGGCTTACGCGCCTACATCTAGCCATGATGACGCTTCAGTTGGAAGCTTCCATGAAGACGTGGAATCGGCAATGAGTAAGGTAAAAACACAGTTTACAATACTGATGGGAGAGTTTAATGCAAGATAGGGAAGAAGCAGGCTGGAGACCAGGCGGTAGGTGATTATAGCATCGGTACTAGAAACGCCAGAGGAGAGATGCTAGTAGAATCTGCAGAACGCAATAATTTACGGATTTTGAATACCTTCTAATGAAAACGAGGAAACCGCAAGTAGACATTGAGAAGCCCTAATGGCGAAAATAAGAACGAAATAGACTTTATAATGAGTGCTCACCCAGGCATCGCACAGGATGTGGAAGTGGTTGGCAAGGTACGATGCAGTGACCATAGAATGGTACGGTCTCGAATTTGCCTAGACTTGAAAAAGGAACGACCGAAACTGATACGCAAGAAGCCATCAATGAGGTGGCACTGAGTGGGAAAGTTCCGGAATTCAGAGTCTCGCTTCAGAACAGGTACTCGGCTCTCAGTGAGGAAACCAACCTTAGCATAGATACAATGAATGATAATCTGACGAGTATCATTACGGAGTGTGCAGTAGAAGTTGGAGGAAGGGTAGTTAGACACTGGCAAGATTTCCCAGGAAACGAACAATCTCATTAGGAAGCATCAAATTATGAAAGTCTCAAGTACAACAGACAAAACAGAACTGGCAGAGCTTTCGAAGTTGCTTAATAGGCGTAAGGTATTCGACGTAAGAAGGCATAACATGGAGAGAATTGAACACGCTCTGAAAAATGGAGGAAGCGTCAAAGCAGTGAAGAGGAAACTTGCGATAGGCAAAATCGGATGTATGCAATAAGAGACAAAGAAGGCAAAATAACTACCAATATGGATAGGATAGTTAAATTAGCGGAGTAGTTTTACAGAGATATGTACAGCAGCCGTTACAACCACGATTTAATACTATAAGAACTAGCAGTAACCCAGATGACACCTCACCAGTAATGATAGAAGTCAGAAAAGCTTTGGAGAGCATGCAAAGAGGAAAAGCTGCTTGTGAGAATCAGGTAACATCAGATCTGCTGAAAGATGGAGGACAGATTGTGTTAGAAAAACTAGCCACCCTGTTTACGAGGTGTCTCCTGACCGAAAGAGTACCAGAGTCTTGGAAGAACGCTAACATCATCTTAATAATAAGAGAGGAGATGACAAGGACTTGAAGAATTACAGGCTGATTAGCTTGCTCTATGTAGTATACAAGCTATTTACAAAAGTAACTGCTAACAGAGTAAAGAAAACATTAAAGTTCAATCAACCAAAGGAACAAGCAGGATTTCGAACAGGCTACTCAACAATCGACCACATTCATACTATCAATCAGGTAATAAAGAAATGCTCAAAATATAACCAACCACTATGCATAGCCTTCATAGATTACGAGAAGACGTTTGATTCAGTAGAAATATGAGGCGTCACGCATATACTGCGGAGTCAGGGCGTCCATGAAGTATGTATAAACATCCTGGAAGAAATCTAAAGGGGATCAACTGCTACCATAGTGCTTCATAAAGAAAGCAACAGAATACCAATCAAAAAGGGTGTAAGGCAGGGGGACACAATCTCCCCAATGCTATTTTCCGCGTGCTTACAAAAGGTTTTCAGAAGCCTAGAATGGGAACAGTTAGAGATAAGAGTTAATGGAGAGTACCTTAGTAACCTCCGCTTCGCCTATGACATTGCATTGCTGAGTAACTCAGGGGACGAATCGCAACTCATGATTACGGAGTTAGACAAGGAGAGCAGAAAGGTAGGTCTTAAAATGAATCTGCAGAAAACGAAAGTAATGTACAACAACCTCGGGAAAGAGCAGCGCTTCGAGATAGGTAATAGTGCTCTTCAAGCTGTAAAAGACTAAGTCTTCTTAGGGCAGGTAATAACAGTGGAGCCGAACAACGAGATTGAAGTAACTAGAAGAATAAGAATGGGGTGGAGCACATTTGGCATGCACTCTCAAATTATGACAGGTATATTGCCATTATTCCTCAAGAGAAAGGTATATAACAGCTGTATCTTGCCGGTACTTAGCTACGGAGCAGAAACCTGGAGACTTACAAAGAGGGTTCAGCTTAAATTGAGAACGACGCAGCGAGCAATAGAAGGAAAAATGGTAGGTGTAATCTTAAGAGAAAAGAAAAGAGCAGAGTGGATTAGGAAACAAACGGGGGTTAAGGATATCATAGCTGAAATCAAGAAGAAGAAATGAATATGGGCTGGGCATGTAACGCGTAAACAGGATAACTGCTGGTCGTTAAGGGTGACTAACTGGATTCCCAGAGAAGGAAAGCGGGTAAAGGGGAGACAGAAGGTTAGGTGGGCAGATGAGATTAAGAAGTTTGCGGGTATAAATTGGCAGCAGAGAGCACAGGACCGAGTTAACTGGCGGAACATGGGAGAGGTCTGTGTCCTGCAGTAGACGTAGTCAAGCTGAAGATGATGATGATGTTATCGAAGCTGTGGTCTACCTTTGCCGGCATGTCAACTCGGCCATGACAGAAGCCGAGAAGATCAAACACATCTTTGAAGGCGTGACTGCCGATGTATTTCAGATGCTTATCACCAAGAGCCCGCAAACGGTAGCGGAAGTGATTCAACGTTGTCCGAGTTATGGCGAACTCTGGAAACAGCATGACACCACTCGTCGTGCCAGCGCGCCATGTGCAACAATCTCCGCGTTAAAGTCAGCTGGCACTGCTATAGACGACACCAGTTGGCTTCTCGAGATCAAGCAATTTGTACGAAAGGAGGCCGCACCTTATACTGTACGAAGGAGGCCGCACCTTATACATCTGAAGGTGCCCCCATCAATACAGCGAGTAGTTCAGAAGCAAGTGTCCGAGGCGCTACCAACCGCTCACGCACCACTTGTGGCTGCTCCACTGAGCTATGCCGAAGCACTGAACAGAACCCGACGTCCGCCTTTTCCAAACGCCCACGTTTCTTTGTCGGGAACGCCTACGTCCATGCGCCTCTTTGTCGTACCGACTGAGCCTATGTAGCAGGCTGCCCATCATTTCTCCCGACCATCACCACCAAGCTTTCAGAACATTTGGCGCACTCAAGGCAACCGTTCCATGTGCTTTGTCTGTGAAATTGCGGGTCACGTGGCGCAATTTTGTCGACGGCGTGAGTTTTTCCTACGTGACGACGTCCAGCCCAACAATTATGATTTCTCACCCCTACCGGAGCCTGCTGTATCTGGCGAGCCTGCCACCATGAAAACATTTTCACCTCACCGGAACTTCAACAGATACCTGTCGCCTTCACCTCAACGCCGTTCCCTTTCCCCTATGCTACGTCGACCTCATCCTGTCCCTGAGGAAAACTAGGAGCCTCAGTTCCGGGGGCAAGAATTGCGGATCTTTCGAACTCCACAAGATCTTGTTTTCACCGTCCAAACGTCGTCCTCTTCACAGACTGAGTGATACCCCCTGCATATCTGAGTAGCAATCTTCTTCACTACCATATATATATATATATATATATATATATATATATATATATATATATATATATTTGAACACCAAAGAAATTCAATTCGCGCAGGCCCAATTAAAACTGACTGTCTGACAAGCAAAGACGTTGGTGTGATATTGCAAAAGACCATTCAACGGTATTTCCCACAGAAATTCGAAAATGTGTCCTATATGCTTGTCTAACACAAGCAATTTCGCCTTAGTTGCCCACTGAGTATTTTTCGTCACTATATAGTCTTAAAAGTCGTCTTCGAAAATGACTGTAATTGATGATCCATCTGCTTGTGTTCCTGTATGTTGACATGTTCCGCCTAGGAAAGTTCAGGGTTTTTTTGGCAAGGCAATGGACACTACTGAAAACAAATTTAAATTTGTAAAATGACCTGTGTATATTAAGGCACAATTTAATTATGACCAATATTCAAGCGCACACAAAGTTGTAAACTCAACATACTATCTAAACTGAGTTAATTCCAGGAAATAACTACTGACGCTAACGGTGTAATGCTTTACTCAGACTCAACACAGAATGCTAGACTGGACACTATAACTTGAAAAGCTAGCCATGCCCCCGCAGGGGCGCCTGCGCAAGTAGGCGTTCGGTGTGTAGCGACACCACGGACCCGAGCTAACGGGAGGGTTTTGACTACCTCCCACGCCTAACCGTGCGTGGCTTTGCCGTGTCCGGGGAAAAGGGGATCCTGGGGGTTGAGCCAATGCTAGGTGATTGGGCCTTTAAGGCCCCCCGGCAGAGGCAACGAACCCCTTTGGCCTCAGCTTCACGTAGACGGTACCCATGGGCTGACCCACCCAGTGGAAATTGGCAGTCACCTTTTCCTATCTCTCTCTCCCTATATCTTCGTCTTTATCTCTTACTATTTATCTGTCCTATCTTCTACTCTCTTCTGTTTACTTCCAAACTTCCTGGCGGCTTAGGTTATCCCTGTGCAAACATCCTACATTGGTCTAGGTGCATTGGGTTATCGTAGCGTTGTACGGCTGGCGTCTGCAGGTTTTAGCATCCGCAAACTTGCAGCGTCCCCTCGTCGGGCTCCGTGGTGGGTGGCCACCAACACTTCTGAAGAAAATTAAACTGGCATGCATAGAGCGTTTCCCTTGTTAAGTGATCGTACCGCCTTGAAGCGTGTACGCACGAAGACTTCGGCTTTTTCAATCGATCAAATGAAAACTTTCCCCATTTTCATGTTATACATAGTGAGATAAGTGGCAAGCAAGCCAGATTTTTATCCCCCATAGTAGTAGCCAGGTGTCTCACAGAAACTCTTGGGGCCGGGTACAAAGTTACCAAAATGGCCAGCGGAGACCTCCTCCTTGAAGTTCAAGAAAAACAACAGTTTGAGAAGCTACAGAATCTTTCAACGTTTGGTGACACTCTGATCACTGTATTACCACACATATCAATGAACACAACCAGTGGAGTGGTATCTGACGCTGCTTCGCTCGGCTTGACCGAAGAGGAACTTCTGGAGGGGTGGTAGAGTCGGAACGTGACCAATATACAAAGGATCATCATTAGAAGAGACTACAAGGTAACACCAACAAAACACCTAATACTCACGTTCGCTTCAAGTAATTTGCCAGAAAGTATTCAAACAGGGTACACGAAGACATCTATCAGACCATACATACCTAACCCACGTCGTTGTTTTAAGTGCCAGAGGTATGGCCACGGCTCTCAAAGCTGTCGTGTTCACCAAACTTGTGCACAATGTGGAGTGTCAGGCCACAATTCTGACAACTGCGAAGAACAATCACACTGTGTGAACTGTGCCGGAAATCATGCCGCATACTCACGGTCTTGTTCATTTTAGAAAAAAAGAAAAAGAAACCATCACAATGAAAATCGAAGAAAATATCACATTCAAAGAAGCAAGATGAAGAGTGTCGCCATTTGACGTCGCAACATATGCTGATGCGGCGCGTCAGGGGGCAACGCCGCACCAGCCCTCACCACTCCTTCGGCCAGCGCAGAGCGAGCCATCGGCTGTGCCGCCTGCCCCCAAGGCGGCAGTAGTTCAGTCTACTCCGCCTCCAAGCAAATTGAGGCCGGAGACTTCAGGGTCCTCTGGTCTCAAGACCTCACCTCACCAGGCGAGGCCTAAAATCCGAACCACCAGCTCGCATGTGCGAGCATCCAGTGCCTCTCAGGAGGCAGTAGATACAACGGTACCCTTGGTACCGAAAAAGCGGCGCGGCTCCTTGGAGCGCGCCAAGAAAAATAAAAACCAATAACGGTGCCGAACGACCGTCCTGCCACCTGAATTAACAAGCTCACTCTAACACAGGATACTCTCTGTACACACAGCAGCATCTCTTCTTTTATTACGTAGACAGAAATATTACAGTGGAACATCCGAGGCCTTCTTCGATACCTCGATGTCTTTTTATTTTTATTATTTCAGGTACTGTTGGCCGATTGGGCCGTTACAGGGGTGAGGTAGAAAACTGAAATAACAACCGTCATGTCATGCGTAAAAAAAATGCATAGCCAATACAGAAGGAATACATCACTATACTACGTTCTACGACTTACTTGCTACATCACATACATCACAAAATACACTTCCCAATATTACATCCTACAACGTACATGAGACAAGTTCCAGCAAATAGATTCATAGTCAAAAGTTGACAGGCACACACACCAAAAAAGGAATCACCGTTTACGTAGATTCACTTAAAAATAATTCATAACTTTGTTTTCAAAATGTTCTGCAGATTGAGATACACGTATAGCATCGGGTAATACATTCCAGTCTTTCATTGTTCTAGGGAAAAAAGAGTATGCATATTGTTGTGTTCAGTTTCGGTTTCGAATTGAGAGGTGAGGATGCCAGGGGGCGCCGCTCTGGCATCCGGAATTTCAAGGCGACTGTAAAATAAAACCAGTGTGTGTTAGGTAGCCGTGGAGTGCGGTTGTTGTGTGCTTTTCTTTCGGCGCTGCGCGCCAACCCGCGTGTTCGGGCTGGTCGGTGTCCCCGTCGGCCGTCTTCTTCTTCTGCTTCGTTGGGACCAGCCAGCCCGCGACACAGCAATGGTGACGAGGACATGTAAGAACCCGTTTTGTTCTCCGTGTTCGTCTTTTTCTTGCTTCTAATGGACATACCCGGCTAACCCTAGACGCTCTTTGTTCCCTGCAAGGTGGCTACTGCGTGCTGCGTCGCTTCATTCTTCATTCAGCTACGCCGCCTCTGCCTTCGTCTTCTAACAGTGTACTGGCGTCATTTTCTTCTCGTCTGCACCTCTCCATTCTTCTTGCTTGAAATGGCGTCTCCCATTCCACCTCCCCTATTTCTTCATTCGCCCGGAGACCCGCCACTTCCGTGGGCGGACTGGAAATTGGTATTTCAGGCTTACGCAGACGCGGTCGGGGAGGACGCCAGCAAGCCCGAGCGTCGCAAGGCCCTGCTGCTCAACGTGTTGGGCCCTGCCGGGTTAAAGCTTTTCTATACTTTGGAAGCCACCAACGCGTCGCCGACGCCAGCGTCGGGCGATGCCTGCAAGACTGCAGTCGCTCTTTTCGAGGAGCATTTTAAAGATGTCTCGTGCGATTATCTCGCACGCGTGAAATTCCAAGAAAGGCGACAATTGCCTGTTGAGCTAGTCGCCGAGTTCATTACTTCTCTTCGAACGCTCGCCGCGTCGTGCGGCTTCGGCGCGCTCGAGGACGATATGATCCGCCATCAGCTTTTCATCGGTGTAGCCTCGCAAAACGTCCGCTGCCGCATGCTTCAAAAGGGCTCCTCGATTTCATTATCTGAAGCCCTCTCGATTGCGCGAGAGGACGAGCTTATTCGCTCCCAGTTGGAGCAATTCGCTCTGCATTCAGTGCAGCAACTTTCTGCTGCCGGGGGCCAAGGCGGCGGCTCTTCGTTTCACGAGACGCGTCAACATGGCGGCCCTTCACCTTCGTCTCGGCGCGGCGGCCAACATGGACGCCAGCCTGCACAGTTCTTCCACGGCGACCTCTCTGCGTCGCGGGGGCGAGGAAGCCGACAATATGGCGACCCCATTCCGCAAAATTCGGGTTTTCAAGAACAGCACCGAGCTTCTAATTCGCGTTCGCAATTTTCTTCTCCAAGCGCAACCACGCATTGCTTTCGTTGTGGATCGGCTCGGCATTTAGCCAATTTTGCGCAATGTCCCGCGAGAAACCGCACTTGTCTTGCGTGCGGAAAATCGGACATTTTCAGTCCGTATGCAATTCCCGTCCAGCAAATCTTCCGGAACCAGTTTCTTCATCCGCTCCTTCGAGCACTGCACAAACCAATACGGTCACTGTTCTAAATGTGGATGGCCTCCACACTACGTCCGAGCCCAGCATCGTAGTTTCAGTGGGCCATGTGTCCTTGTCTTTTCTTGTGGACACTGGTGCCTCAGTCTCTTTAATCAGTGCCGCTGACTTCCATAGTCATTTTTCCAACATTCGGCTTTTGCCTTCACACGTCGTTCTACAGACATATTCTAAGGAAACGATTCGTAATTTAGGTCAATTTACAGCTCAGGTTTCTTATCGCAGTCGCACTGCTTTCATTACTTTTTATGTAACAGCCAATGGCAGCTCACTTTTGGGACGTGATGCAATCAGGGCTTTATCCATCAACATCATTGGTGCGTCTATGACGTGTGCTCAAGTCGACGTCCAAGATGATCTTCCGGCCTATGCGCCTTCTGAATTCCACCACCTGTTCACCCGTGAACTGGGTTGTGTGCGTGGTTTTGTGCATAAAGTGATGCGTCGACCAGGTGTGTGCCCTGTGCGCGCCAAGCTGCGCCGCATTCCTCTTCTTCTCCGTGAGCAAGTCTCTGCGGAACTGTCTCGCCTTCAAGCCAGCGGAATCATTGAGCCTGTCTCTGCTTCCGACTGGGTTTCTCCACTGGTCATCGTCAAGAAAAAAGATGGATCCCTTCGACTATGCGTCGACTTACGAGAACCGAACAAGGCAATCGTCGTAGACGGGTTTCCACTTCCTCACATTGAAGAACTGCTTCATCAGCTCTCCGGAGCAGTATGTTTCTCCAAGCTGGACCTCGCGTCCGCTTATCACCAAGTGGAACTTTCTGAGTGCAGTAGAGATTTGACCACATTTGTATCGCACGAAGGCTTGTTTCGGTTTCGCCGCGTGTGTTTCGGGCTTGCATCTGCCCCTGCAGTGTTTCAGAAAATGATGTCAATTATTCTTAAGGGTTGTAATGGCGCTCTTTGTTACTTGGATGATATTTTGGTGTGGGGACGTACTCGCGAAGAGCACGATGCTAACTTGCATACTGTTCTCAACCGCATCAGTGAATGTGGTATGAAACTTAATAACAAGTGCATTTTTTCTGTGAATGAGTTACAATTTCTAGGACATAATGTCAGTTCCCGCGGCTTGACAGTTTAACTGCTCCTGTAGTATACCCGCCACCATAGCAGTGGCAGATTATAGACTGCAATGTGTCGTTCTTGGAAGTTAAAAAACTCGCACCTATTGCTCATATTCGAAACTACTTCCTGGAACTTCAACACAAATACACACGTCCTGAGTTCTTTACAGATGCCTCCAAGTCTACCTCCTCTGTGTCCTACGCTGCTGTCGGCCAATTCTTTTCGGATGCTGGTCCTTTACATCCAGGCGCAAGTATCTTCACAGCGGAAGCTTACGCGATACTTGTGGCGGCTAAACACATCAAGCAATCACAAATAAAAAAGCGGTAATTTATACGGACTCCCTCAGGGTGGTTACGGCTCTGCAAAATCTTAAAAAACAAAAAACTCTGTCCTCGTCTCACTTTACTCTATTTTATGCACACTCTACAAACTCAAACAACATGTTCTAGTGTGCTGCGCGACAATGCACCGTGAGATCCAAGGCAACGTGATGGCGCATCAGCTTGCTGGATCCGTCCACGAAATCAGTGCCACTACACCCATATCGATCCCGCCCCTTGATCTTAAGCCGTCTGAGGGACTACTGGCAGAGAAAGTGGGATAGACACACACCAAACAAGCTACACGTTATGAAGTCACACCTTGGCCATTGGCCACCAGTATCATAATCACCTCTAACAGAGGTAACACGAAGAAGGCTCGGGATAGGACACACATACACGACACACTCATATCTTTTGTCCGGTGGCGATCCACCATTGTGTGACAGATGTAGTGAGGCATTAGCAGTTCTTCACGTTTTAATCCAGCGTAAACAATTAGACACTCTATGAAGACAACACTTTCCATTACCCTACCGACAACTTATACCGTTACACCCCGCAATGTTTGTCGGTAGGGAACCACTCTTCACCCATAAATCATTGCCAGCTTTTTTATGAGATGTCGGTTTCTACCATGTAATATACCCAGGCATTGCGTAGCGTGACCTCTCAAGAGAGGGTGCTGCTGTTGTGGCTACATTGAGAAGCACTTGCCTATCGGCCCTTGGACACAAGGGCGCTGATCAGGCATTTGTGTTAGTGCCAAATATTTTTACACATACTTTTATATCAAAATCATTTGTCACCCATTTTTTATTTCCATATCACGCCATTACCATAATTTTATTAGTTATGTTTTTACCCGCGTTAGCGCGAGGAATTTGAAGGCCCCTTTACAGCTACGCATCATATCATTGTTCACATAATTAGTCACTGAAATGGCGCTTTTTGGCCACCAATTGGCCCTTGTGCCATTAAACCCTAGACATCATCAAGCTATCCATGCCTAGAGTTACACCAAATTAAATGTTGAAGCTTCCCCTCAAAAAATAAATGAATAATTTTTGTTCAAATTATTCGGTAAATGCTATGCGTAACCCAACATTATTGACAATCCAGGCCTTGACAAGCACAGTGTTACCGTGATTCTCTACATACACCAAGTGTCATACATTTCTGACACTTGGTACACAATCAAACACTTGGCCGATTATATGCATCAGATCATAATGTAAGTCCTAACGCTTGAAAAATGTATTGTTGTCATGTTGTCTTACCTACAGGAAGTGTCACACAATCCGAAGGAATTCACGGTGCTCAGCGAACGAGGCAGTCTTTGCCGAAAAGTTATCCACCGAAAAAGACAGTTGCTGTGTAGAATAAGCTCATGAGAAAGTTCATATTGTATAAATGCAGTGTCACGTAGCGAATTCGGTTGACCTGTAACCGAAGATACGTCGGAATGATTTGGCGGTTCATTAATCAGAAGCTTACAGAGCTTCTTGATGGGGTAAATGGAATGCATTTTGATAGTTTTCTTGTGATTCACTAAAGAAACTGTGGGTGTGTACTATGGTTTCATCAAGCGAACATAATCGGACGAGGTCAGTGAACTAACAATTGAGAGCAAAGAGTTCGACAACTGTGGTGCAGCGTGCATTAGTAAATCTCCCATCGATTGTGTGACAGAGAGTTCATTTTCTCTGTATGTGTTACATATGAACACCGTACCCCTCTTGCATTATTATTATTATTCTTTTCAAAGCTCGGACTTACCCTATACTTCTACTGTCACAAAAAATTATGCATGGTTGGTGAGATGGTTTCAAAAGTATTTATGATGTGCGTCAATGCATTCTACTTAGTACTGTGTGAAGCGCCCACGTGCCCTGTGTGTCTTGCTCAATAAGCTCTGCCATTCACTATGCATATGCTATGTGCTACTAGATATGGGAATAATTTGAAATTGAATACTTCAGCTATACATAAGTTTCAGCTCAATGTTCAACTAAAACATTCAGACTCCCAAGCATAGGTTAGCAATACAAGAGAATACTCAGCCACTCTGAGATTCTTTAGGCTTCTAACTCACTAACTTTCATACAGACTTTTATCCATGGCCACAGGTACTCACACACAATAATACTTGCTTACACGCACACTCAATGCAACTAACATGCTTACTCACGCCTTCTCACACTCATGAGTACTTACTAAGTCTAGCTCACGCTTATTGGTACTCGCTCGTGTTCATGCATGTAAGTTGCCCAACCCTTCACACGACTAAACTACCCTATCCTCTCGCTTCAACATCACTATGATCTGAATAATTTTGACTTGCTCAACTGTTTATATGAGGACGCAAGTTAATTATGGTGATATAAATGTAAATTTCAACTACATGGCCTTCTCTATTATGAAGATTGTTACAGGTTGAAATCAAAACTGATTTATATATTTTATATTGTCCGAGTGTACGTGTGTGTGAAGGTAATATGAATAATTTTATATTCAGTGTGTTTATTTCAATATGTTATTTTGAAAATAACAATGATGCTATGATGTTTATAGAAACTGTATTCTGCTCAAGTTTTCTGTTATGCAGTTAGTTTGAATAATAAGTAACATAGCGTGACATTTATCAATCAACTCTTCACAATTTATACACTCTTGCAGTATGCTAGTTTTAAAGTGTCAATTTATCTGTTTTGTTTGCCATGGTTCAGTAGCTGCTCCAAATATTTCTTCTAGTATTTGTTATGGGGTTGTGAACTAGTCAAGTTGTTCGAAAATTAAATGCGCGCAGGGTTCTCCTTCAGGAGGGAAAGGTTAATTGCAGCACCCACCCAATTTATCATACCCAATTAGGGCTCACATGGCACCCACCCTCTTGCCCACATGCCACTTGTGCACATGCCTATGGTTCCAAAGATAGGTTTTCACAGTTCTTTTCATAATAAAAATCAAAATAAACTTCATTACATGCGATTCGTGGTTAGGCCTACACTCGTTTGTGATTACCGACACTCATACTGGTGTTTACTCACATTCTCATCATGCACTCGTACTAAGTCATGCCGTTTGAGTGAGATTGAACGAGTGTGCTCATGTAGCCATGCTCTGCTCTCAAGTAACAGTATATAAGTTAGAAAACAGCCCAAGTGGCCTGAGTATAATTTCTTTGTTATGAAACCTATTTGAATTGGAGTGCAAATAATAAATACCAGTACCTGCACAATCTAAGGCATGTGTCATCGAATTGCAGTCATTTATTAAAGGAAAAATGTAATCACATTTGTTGCCACCCATCATGTGAAACCAACAAACCAACCAAAACTGTTTATTTATTTATTTTTTAATTATTATATTTCGAAGGCCCTCTACCGAGGGCTTTACATTAGGGTGTCTGCAAACACTGTGGGGTTGATAAAAATGATTCTATTGCATTTTTAAATAGATCAGTTTTCGAATGGTCGATGACACTTTAGGGAAGATCGTTCTAGTGCCTAGCTGCCTGAGCAAAAAAGGAATTGTGGTAGGCTGTGGTGCAAGCAGGAGGTGGGCAGATGGCCTTGTGGAGCTGAAGTTCGATGAGCTGGTTGAATGGGTCAGTTGTAATGAATCACTTGATACATTTTGATATAGAAGGACTGTCTAGAAATCTTGCAGCATAGGTCTAGGTTAGGTCAACCTGCGTTACTTTTAAGAGCAGCGACACTGGTATGATATGAGTAATCTGAAGAGACGAATCTAACTGTGCGGTTTTAAATAGTTTGATGAATGAGCCTACTTTGCGGTGGGTGCCCAATGGCGCAAGTATATTATGGTTTTGGGCAAAATAGGGTCTTTGTAGGCTAGTAGTTTGACTGATGGAGGGGCAAGATGTATATTACAACAAAAGTAACCAAGAGCTCTGTTAGCAGGGTTAGCTATATTACCTATGTGAGAAAAGCAGTTTAGAATGTGTGAAATGTTAACACTGAGATATTTATTACAGCTAAGCGAAGAAACTGTGGAGCCATTATTATTATAGTTAGCAGTAGAAAAGTTCTGGCGTATGCGAAATGAAACAAGTGCACTTTTATAAGTATTTAAAACTATGAGCCATTTGCGACACCACTCACCAAGTTTTAGTAGGTCACGCTGGAAGGTAACTCTGTCTGAAACGTTAGTAATGGGTCAGTATAATCAACAGTCATCAGCAAAGAGGCGAATGTTAGATTAAGTATTATCGGGCAAGTCTTTGGTGTAAATAGGGAAGAGGAGGGGGTCCAGAACTATAGTTGTGGCACAACAGAAATTACATTAGAAAAGGATGAGGGTGTATCATTAGCTTCTACAAAGCACAAACAGTTAGTGAGAAATTCCTGAAGCCAATTGTAGACAACTTGATTGAGGTTCAGTTGAGCGAGATTTAGTAGTTAGCGGTGGTGGGAGGATTTTCTAAAAATTTATAAAAATAGTGTAAACTGGTGTGTTGAGGTCTACACTAGCGCTTGAGTCATAGAAGAAAATTGCAAGCTGAGTATTGAATGCGAGTCCTGCTTAGATTCCGTGATGGTTAGGAAGAAAAACCTAACTGAGACGAAGAAATTAGCAATTTGTGATGGAAATATATGTATATGTTTCAATATTTTTGAACAGATGCTGGTTGGAAATATGGACTTGTAACAAGAAGAACCTTGTTTTGGAACTGAAATGATCTTACTCACTTTGCAGTGATGGGGAACATTGTCAGATGAGAGTGATTGCTGAATTATATGAGAGAGAATGACACTGGTAATTTCTTTGGTGTTTATGAGCAGTTAGCATTAATGCCATTGATGCCACAGGATGAATTAGGTTAAAAAAATTTAATGATTTTTTGAATGCCTTGAAGTAAAAATGTGACATCTGCCGTGGGAGGGTCGTTGAGGGGGATACATCTGGGATGTTATTAATTAGTTCTCTGGTAAAAACAGAAAAAAGTAAGGTTTCGTGCTTCAGCTTTTTCATTATTTGCGATAGGCATGGTGTTTGAATTGTTCTGGCAAAGCCAATTTTATTGTGCTTTCATGCAATGAAATAGTAGAAAAACTAGTGGTTGGATTTGTACAAGTTACATGTCACTCAGCTTATTTAAACTGAAATGTCTGCACACAGGTCATGACAGAATATTTCTGTACATCAGCTACATCCACTACTCTATGCAACGTTGTAGCTCTCTGTATATTGTGTTTGTTCTAATTATTAAGCAAGATATTGTTGTTTAAAAGTGGTCAGTAACATTTGAACCACGTATCCTATTCGACAAGCAGTGTGTTAGGATTGGTAACACTATGGTTGAAAGCAGTATATTTTACTTTGTGAAGTCCAAAAGTCGTTATTGTTTCTGAAGCCCTCGTACTGCAATGCTTTTGGTAGAAATGTACATACCGAATTAAGAAACTAGTAAGTAAATGGCAGATGAGTGTTTAAGCTTCCAAAACATGCACTATAATGTATTCCTGTTATTTGAGTGATGGACATGTAGGCGGTCTAGCTATTGTGGTGAGTTAAGTGGGACTGACTAACTCTCCTAGGCAGGATTATTGCAGGGTACATTGAGGGGGCATGCAACTGAGATATAACAGTGGGAACCAATTCGCTGCCACCGCCCAAGCTAATCGATTCCTGCTGCTTACATTCCTGAAGCTTCTACAATTCTGGGCAACAGTTCGGCTCCAGTCGCTGTCAGATTTTACATTTATGAAATGTTGGCAGGCACGACTTGTAGATCTATGCAGGAATCACTGATATCCTATGTATGATTGCGAACATTTCAAAAGTCTGCCTCATTAAGGACACCTAGGATGACAAACTTGGAGCAATAAAGCTATTGAAAGTGCTCTAAAAACCTGCTGCTGCAAAATGATATGCGTGTATTCACTTCTGAAGGCAACGTTTTTCCAACTCTGTTGAAAAATCTGTACAGTAGCAAGAAGCCAGACATCTCGACAAGGTAATACACACTCTGTGTCACCACAAGCTCACACAGTGAAACACCGGATTGAATTGAGTTGAATTGGAATTTATTTGTCCTGAAATTCTTACAGGATCGGGAGCAGAGGCTAAAGGCTATATAGTCTGACATGGGGCCTCTGCTCCTAAGTACAGTTTGGCACGCAGGCCACTCAATCTGTCGCATATGTTTTTCAGACATAAATATATAACACAACAAATAACACACAGAAATAAACAAATAACACAATAAATAAACCATACCACAACAAAATTTAGCATGGTCTTGTCACACTATTTCAGGGAAAACATTAAAAAATCACTTTATCACAAAGCGTCATCTGAAAAGAAACTTCAATACAGAATGTAAAATAAAGCATAAGAAAAGCAAGGACAATACATAACTCAAATTAATAGATACGATGTAACGAATCAAGTACAGAAACTTTAATAAGCATACTCAATATTTTGGTTCATTACGATGGACTTGATGATGGTGTTCGAAGGTACGGAATTGAAATCTATGAGACCGTGTAAACGATTTAACATTGTGGGTATTTGATACTGAACGTGTTGCTTGCCATAACTTGTCCTTATTGTTGGGATTTTCCGGTGTTGCTGACGCATAGTGTAATGAGTGTTGTCATGCGGGTTCTGAAGACACTGTGGCTTGTTTTGTTTAATTCAGTGCAGAAGTTTTAAATGATACAGTCTTGTTATTGTTAGTAATGTGTATTTTTCAAAGAATGGTTTGGTTTTCAAGTCCCTGATAATACCATGGTACTGCTCGAATGCTCGCTAAACTATTTTTGCAGAACTAGTAATTTTTGATAGTTTGTTTGTGTAGTAGTACCCCATACCAAGATACCGTATGCCATTTTAGAGTAGAAAAGGGCGTAATATAATTCTAGTTGTAACCATTTTGGTAAGACTGGGCTGAGCTTATATAAACATCCAACGGTTTTTACTGAGTTCTACCGTTATTTTTCCTATATGTGTGTTCCATGTCAATCCCTCAGAAAACCATACACCTAGGAAATTTCAGCTGGTGACTTACTCTATCTCTTTGCCCTCAAATAAAACAGTTGAACTATAGTTACGCGGCTTATTAGGTGGAGCAAAGACAATGTATTTCGTTTTTACTAACATTTTTTGCAGTTATTCAAACTAAGATACACGGACAACTTTCGTAGGTAGTTATTAACCAGGTGTTCAAGCTCTAGAATGGATGTGCCGCAAAAGAATATGTTAGTGTCATCTGCATACATTATTAACTTGGGAGAACATGGGATATAACACAGGTCGTTTATATAAATTATGAACAGTAGAGAACCGAGAATTGACCTTTGTGGTACTCCTCTTGTTATGTTTAAGTAAGTGGATGCACTTTTGTTTATGCAAACATATTGATGGCGGTTTGTTTAGATAGTTTTTCATTAACTCAAGAACCACACCACGTACACCATATTTTATAAGTTTAGCCGTTAGTACTTCACGACATAGCGAATCAAACGCCTTTCTAAAGTCTATGAACAAAGCCAGGGAGTACAGTGTATGTTCGATGTTTGTGATGAGTTGAAGTTTAATATTAAGCAAAGCTGCTTCACAAGATTTATTTTTTTGAAAATCATACTGAGCCTCACTGATCACATTGTACATGTCAAATACTTTGTTCAAGCGTACGTTTATTGCATCTTCAAATACCTTAGATAAAACAGGAAGAACGATATTGGCCTGTAGTTTGTGAATAGCCGTTTATCACCACCCTTGAAAACTGAGCACACTGTCGCTATTTTAGACTGTCTGGGAAAATACCAGTTTCGAACATTCTATTTATTATATAAACAATCATTGGAGCTATAATATCAGCTACGCGTTGTTTAGCGGAGTTGCTTTGGTCTCATCAAAGCCAGCGACTACGTTATTTAAATCTGGTTATCTATTGTATACTTTCTCTGATGACACTTGGGATAGTGACACGGAGTTTTAAAAACCCACACTCTTTTATTGTAAACACAGAAGCTATATTGCTATCGTTTTTATATTCTGCACTGGTGACAAAGTAATAATTCATCTTATTCGCTGCGTCACTATCAGATAAGGTACCTGCATTAGTATGAAAAACATAGCGGTGGTGGCTCTTTTTTCTCTGGCATTAGACTCTTAACCTAATCCCACACCTTCTAGAGTCATTTTTTATTTTGTAAATAACGTTTCATAATATGTTCCCTCGCCCGCTTTAAGTCGGTGTTCAACCTATTTCGGGTATTTTTTAAACTCTGACAAAGCCTCCAAGTTCTGTGACCGAACAAATGTGTGGTACATTTTATTTTTTGTTTTAATCATTTTCAATAGCTTTTTATCAATCCACGCTTCCTTGCACGTTGGGCTTCGGTTTTCGCAATGGTGATTCGTAATGCTTGATCATAACATAGTCGAAGTTTTTCGAAAAATACCTCGTATGCTGCAATCGAATTTCTTTTCTCAAACACGCATGTCCAATCGATTGACTGAATATGTGAGCAAAAACACTTCCAAGCCTGCAGCTTAATGCTGCGAGATAAGGCTTCCACTGTGGTTTCGCGTGGAACTTGCATATTTGGCAGTAAACAGAAATTGGTAAATGGTCGCTTACGTCAGCCGTAGCAGTCCAGAAAAACAGTCTCGGGAATGAATGTTTGTTCCACATATGTCGAGTGAAGTTGCACTTTTTTCTGTTAATCTTGTGGCTTTCTGTGATAAGATTGGTGCATGCAAAGTGTATGATTTCAATAAACTTTTTAGCTGCAGTGTTACTAGGTAACATATCTATGTTGACGTCCCCCAATATTACAAAAGGCATCAAAAATCGACATTGAAAAGAAAGCATACGCTCTAAGTACTCAAAAAAAGTCTATTTTGTTCCCATTGTTGGTCGATATATTACTACAACTATTAATTTTTGTAAACGAACCAGCATACATTCAACGCTGCTGTTTATTACTGAACACTCAAGAATGATTGCATGCCTTAATGACGTTTTAACATAAATTGCTATGACACCACCTCTACCGCTTGACCGCACGAAGTCATTATATGAGTAACCGTAGAAAATGTGGCAATTTTTTCCCTTTCTGATAGCCAGGTTTCCGTGTACATCAGAATATCAAAGCTGTGGGTGATCGGTTCATACAAGTCACTATGTTCTTGCTCTTTATTTCTAATACTACGCGTGTTTAGGTGTAGTATTTTAAACGGTTTAGAATCACATGAGAAAGTTTCGTTAAAAGTGGCAACATCGTAATAGCTACTGTCCATTACATATGCGGCACTCTACGAGTACACCCGGAAGACCGCGCACTACGTTCCTTCATTCATCTTTTCAGTGTCGCCAATGCATGCGATCCTCAACACTGGTGAGTTTTGATCTTTCCTTGCAAACACTTTGCCTCCTGCAGTCCACACGAATTTCCATCGCAGTTCTTTCTTTCTTTGTACTGTGGCTACGAAAGTTGCTTGCCATAGCGGGTTAAATGTGCATTCCCATAAACTCTGGAAGGGGATTAGAATCCAAGTTGCTTTGCATTTAATTTGATTTCTTCGCTTTGCTGACGAAAGCATTTCTTTTTTGTTCTACGGATGAACCGGACTATTATGTTTGATTCGTCGTGCCGAGCAGTAGGCACACGGTGAGAAACATCAATGTCAACTTCCGTTACTTCCCTCCTTTATGACTACACCAATTTGTTTGATTATAGCGACTGGTTCACCTTCAAGCGGAATGCCCCTAATCTCAACATTGTTGCAACGCTGATATTCTTCCAGCTCTTCTAGTTTGTTTGTCAGTTTCATATTTTGGGCACAACGTTCTTTGGTTTCCTTTCAGTACTTCCTGTAACTGCTTCGTGATTTTCTCCAATGCCCTTAAATTTTACTTTTAAGCCTTTGAATTCTAGCCTAAGTTCACGCTTAAAATCTTCGAAGGCCTTTGTCGTTTCTTCAGCCATTGCAAAACCAAACCAACAGTAAACACAAACAGCAATCAGACAGCAACGACTATGCAAACAAAACAAGTGACAAATTGTTCGGCAGCAGTGCACACTTCTGAAGCATAACAGGATTTTTCAAGAATGCTGCCTACCTGTAAAAGCAAGCGCAATATTCAGGTGCTGCTCAGGCGCCGCACCGCTGCTGAACTGTGTTGAATTCTTAGTTGCGCTGGCCCTTTTAAAGCCGTCGGCACTTCAGGCAGTCCTCGCAAATGTGGGCGTTGCCTCGACTTCCACGCGCCAACACAGCTGATGCAGGGATACTCTGGGCTCGTGGCATAAATCCGTCTTACCTGGGCTGGGCAGCAGCAGCTCCCCTTGTAGGTCCGACAGCACTTAATTTGCACGAGTTCATCAAGTCCACTGTTCTGGCCACATTCAGCTTTCGCGTCTCGCACTCCTGGCGTCGTCTCCTGTTCCCCACAGGTGTCCACGTCGGTAGCCACTCGGATTTATCTGGTCGTTACACGGAAGAAGATCGGACTGCGTGCAGCTGAAGGCACTATTTACGGTTGACCAAGGCAACTAAATCACTCGGCTAGTCGTCATACAGAAGCCCAGTTTAGAAGGAGTCGAGGGAGAGTATCCTCAAGTTCCAACAAATACTTCCACAAGCCGTAAACATGACAATCACAAAGGTCGAATGAAGTGTGCTCAGAGCCAATGAAAATATATATTTCACCACCAAGAATCATAAACTTACAGAGCTCCACCACGACCGCTACGGTGACTTGCTAATGCATGCATGACTTGCTACTGCATGCATTCATGTGTATAAAATACCCAGCAGTACCCTTTTCAGTCAAATACACATGCAAAATTAGGTGCACCTAAGTACCATTTGTGTGGTCATCAATATAACTACTCCCTAGCATGTAATGTAACAACTATATTTTATATTATTTTCAAAAAGTCTGACAAGCAGTTATGTAGTACAATCATGAGATAAGTTTACAAAACATTTTATGCATACGCTACTTTCATTTAATTGCTTCATGAAGCGCACCACTGACGTAAAGCATTTTTATGTATGGTATGAACTTCAGGCACGGCTGAGCAATATTTGTGTTTCTGGTACAGTAGAGCATTTCATGTGTTCAGAAATAGTTGTTGTGGCTCAATCCACCAGTAGGAGGGCCCCGTACACATTCAGAAGGTTGCTGGTTTGGTACCTGTTGATGACAAGTTGACGCTTGGGCAAGATTCCTATCTTTCTGTTTATATCGCAATACTACGATGCACTTCAAATTGTACAATGAATGTCCCCTGTATCCTCCTTAGCTTCGACATCTTTTAGTTTTTGCTAAGGTTGCGGCAGAAAAATAAAAGAGCTTTGCTAGTTTTGTATTCTTTTTTTAAACTGAATATGCAATTGTCTCATAAGCAAGCCATTCCCAATGGAATGGGAATGGCAATTCACAAGCTTCATAGGTGTTTCTAGTTCACATCGAGCCTGCCACTTCTGACTGTCCTTCAGTTAGGATGACCTTGTTGCAAAGAACTACGTACATTGTCATATTGGTGTTGTCCTCTCGTGTCATTTGCATAGGTGAAGCATCTTTCTAGGTAGAAGGAGCATCCAAAGATGCCTCCACACATAATGGGGAATGTTTGCCTTTGTACAGTCTCATGCTTTGCGCTTTATTGTGTCACGTTTTAGTATTTGTGTGCCTCTAGGACTGATGTGTGCCACAAGATTACACTAAGTTTAGTGACCACTACTTGTAGTTATTTTTTCCAACATATATAGCAGATTGTTGTATACAATACATGATAATTGAGGCCTACACTAAGCATTTACCAAATTGACCATTTGCATGGTGGAATGATGACTCGATGTACTTTTAGATAATTAGGTCTCCTCACTTGTTTGGCATATGGTTAAGCTTTGTGTAACGTTTTTTCGATGTGACGACTACTATCCCCTGTTACTTACAGCATGCCATCATCGGCTTACAGACCATGCGGCAACACTTAGATGCTACTTAGCATATAAGAATAAACGTAACATAACTACAGAAAGCAGAGAAAATGACAGGATCAATTGCCAAGGTGTTTAGCGGCTTTTGAGCTCTACGTCATCTGATCTGATCTACCATAGTATGAATTACATGACGTGGTACACATGAGTGCTCTCACATAAATATAGGTAGGCTAAGCTTTTCGCAGCTTCTCTAAAACAATCTTATGAGTGATCTTGTCAGAGACTTTCATGACACCTATTTTAAGGATTGCTTTGGTATTGAGTATCTGCAATCTCATATCTATTATTTAGGGCTCAATTTGGTGTCAAAATCTTGTCTGTGGACAGTTTGGGCATTTAGGTGATTAAGTATGCAGGAACATATTTCTGTCATTAATGTCTCATGAAGCTACTCATAAACCATTTTAGCGTGGCATTACAATAACATTGGTGTGTTTGAATGCACTGACTTATGTGAGTATTACAAGATAAATAACCTTTCAAGTGCACTATATTATTTTATTGGGCCCAAGACTATAGCTGCACCTTTTTAATTGGCCTATGAATTATAACAACCTATGCAGTTTATCAATAATGTAAGCAACTGTCTTGCGTCCTACATTTTTGTGCAGGTTTGTGGCACTGTCGCTTCGTGCCAGCGCTGCGCACTTTATTGGAGCAGCCCTAGAAGCTGCTTTAAAAGAGTAGCGTTTCTCAGAGAGGGGGGGGGGAATTAAGTTTCGTGTCTGCCTGTTTCGACCAACACGTGTCTGTAACCTCGCGTTCGATGGCCTGATTGTCGTCAGCGTGCCTCCCTGTTGATGACATGCTCTTTACCTGATTCGTCCAGTTTGAAACGTGTGAGGGAACGTCGTGTTCTAACAATCTGAAGCCCGGGCACCTTCACACACGGCGATGTCACGCCGAACGCAACCTAGTGCAGGCGAGCTGATTACAAGCTAGACACAGTAGCTTAAGCGAATATCAACATTCGCGCAGGCTACGGCCCCTCTGTAGCGTTTCTAGCGTCCATGACCGTAACCATACAACTCGCGCCGCTGAAGAAAAGAACGCAACAGTGCACGCACTTCTTTTAAATTGAAACCGCATGCGCAAAAGTATACGTTTTGTGTCGTCTGCTGATAATAGTCGCCACCGAACACCTCTGTTTTTCCGAACGGTTGCGAGAACTTCGCCAACATCGCATCGGCCAATCAGCGTGCTCATGCAATCCGCTCGTGCGACCCCCACCATGCCATACCCTCCGTCTCCGTACCGCCTGAAAA
>WOVY01000959.1:370000-388595 GCA_013436015.1 Rhipicephalus annulatus | reverse complement strand
CCCGCCGGGGCGCCTGCGCAAGTAGGCTTTGGTGTGGTAGCGACACCACGAACCCGAGCTAACGGGGGAGTTCGGCTCCCTCCCACGCCTAGCCGTGCGTGGCTTTGCCATGTCCGAGGAAAAGGGGATCCTGGGGGTTGAGCCGACGCTGGGTGATTGGACCGTTAAGGCCCCCCGGCAGAGGCAACACACCCCTTTGGCCCCGGCTTCACGTAGACGGCACCCCTGAGCTGACCCACCCAGGGGAATCGGCAGTCGCCTTTTCCTATCTCTCTCTCCCTACATCTTCGTCTTTATCTCTTACTATTTATCTGTCCTGTCTTCTACTCTCTTCCGTTTACTTCCAAACTTCCTGGCGGCTAGGGTTAACCCTGTGCAAATAGCGTACCTTGGTCTAGGCGCATTGGGTTATAGTGGCGTTGTACGGCTGGCGTCTGCAGGTTTCAGCATTTGTAACCTTGTAGCGTCCCCTCGTTGGGCTCCGTGGTGGGTGGCCGCCAACGCTGCTGAACAACAATAAGGAAGACATGCATGGAGCATTTCCACTACTGTCTGATCGTACCGGCTTAAAGCCGGTACGCACCGATGATCTCACCAGAGAAGGATTGGCCACCCTGGTGCAGTATCTGACCACCCCCTCCCGTAGGCATTCGTCAATTAACTCACGGCCCTCAGTCCCCACCAGCTGCGGAGCAACTGACCACGGCGGCGGTCAGATCTGCAAAGCAGCAGAGGGTGCTAGGAATCTCTGGATACGGACAGGCCATCATTGGAACTTGAACTTAGCAACGTTTAACGTTAGAACGTTATCTAGTGAGGGAAGTCTAGCTGTATTATTCGAGGAGCTAGAAGGCATTAAATGGGATATAATAGGGCTGAGTGAGGTTAGGAGGACAGATGAGGCCTATACTGTGCTACAGAATGGGCACGTCATTTGCTATCGGGGCTTGGCAGACAGAAAAGAACTGGGAGTAGGGTTCCTAATTCACAGAAACATAGCTGGCAACATAGAGGATTACTATAGCATTAATGAAAGGGTGGTAGGCATTGTAATTAAACTGAATAAAAGATACAAAATGAAGGTAGTACAGGCTTACGCGCCTACATCCAGCCATGATGACGCTTCAGTTGAAAGCTTCTATGAAGACGTGGAATCGGCAATGAGTAAGGTGAAAACACAGTATACTATCGTAATGGGCGACTTTAATGCAAAGGTAGGGAAGAAGCAGGCTGGAGACCAGGCAGTAGGAGATTATGGCGTCGGCACTAGAAACGCCAGAGGAGAGCTACTAGTAGAATTCTCAGAACGCAATAATCTGCGTATTTTGAATACCTTCTACCGAAAACGAGAAAACCGCAAGTGGACATGGAGGAGCCCTAATGGCGTAATTAAGAACGAAATAGACTTTATAATGACTGCACACCCAGGAGTCGTGCAGGATGTGGAAGTGGTTGGCAAGGTAAGATGCCGTGACCATAGAATGGTACGGGCTCGAATCCGCCTAGACTTGAAGAAGGAACGACAGAAACTGATACGCAAGAAGCAAATCAATGAGCTAGCACTGAGAGGGAAAGTACAGGAATTCAGAGTGTCACTGCAGAACAGGTACTCTGCTCTTAGCGAGGAAACCAACCTTAGCGTAGATACAATGAATGATAATCTGACGAGTATCATCACGGAGTGTGCAGTGGAAGTTGGAGGCAGGGCAGCTAGACAGGACACCGGCAAGCTTTCCCAGGAAACGAAGAACCTAATTAAGAAGCGTCAAATCATGAAAGTGTCAAGTACAACAGACAAAATAGAACTGGCAGAGCTTTCGAAGCTGATTAATAGACGTAAAGTGTGCGATGTAAGAAGGTATAACATGGAGAAAATTGAGCACGCTCTGAAAAACGGAGGAAGTGTCAAAGCAGTGAAGAGGAAACTTGGGATATGCAAAAGGCGGATGTATGCACTAAGGGACAAAGAAGGCAAATTAACTACCAATATGGATAGGATAGTTAAAATAGCGGAGGAGTTTTACAGAGATCTGTACAGTAGCCGAGACAACCACGACCTTAATACTATAAGAACTAGCAGTAACCCAGACGACACCCAACCGGTAATGATAGAAGAAGTCAGAAAAGCTTTGGAGAGCATGCACAGAGGCAAAGCTGCTGGTGAGGATCAAGTAACATCAGATCTGCTGAAAGATGGGACGGTTGCAGGACATCGGGGCGATCGGACGCGTCTGCACCGAGCTCCGGAGTTTTCCGATGTTTCAGTAGGAAGACGTGCCATAGCTCAAGATTTCTTGTACGAATGGTTTCTGCAAATCATACCGGTCCCGAGGATACAACTTTCCGACCGATATTGGTCACAATTTTCAAGTAAGCTTTTCATCTTTTCACGCCACGCCGGCAAGATCCGCCACTGGACGCCTAAGCCTAGCGACGCTACACCGGACGCCGCTGTCGCGGCCGCTGGGACACTAGCCGACATGGAAATCGAGGTCGACGGCGTCGAAATCTCTCTCGAAGAATGGTCAGACGATTCCTGGACACCACCTCAAGGTTTCCGAGCCCAGGCGAAACGTCACCAGGCACTTAAGCAACAAGCCCAAATGAACGACGCGCAAGTAAGCAAAGCCCCCAAAACTCCACCAACCCCCCGGCCGCCGCCGGAACTGAAACGCCATCCCTTGCCAAGACTGCCGTCGCACACGTACCACATCGTGGGACGCCCCAAGACACCCATTGACCTCACGCGCACATCACCCGGAGACTTGCAGAGAGCACTGCTTAAAGCGGCATCTCTGTGTGACCTGGACCCAGCCAAGCGTGATCAACTACGCATACACCCAAGGAATAACACTTTCACCGTTAGTGTGGCAACCACCGACCGAGCAATCGCGTACCAACGCATCACATCAATCCTCCTCGGAGAAGACCGGCAGATTGAGCTACACATGTACGCCCCGCCACCAGACGACGCGATACGAGGCATTTCTTTCTACGCCCACACGTTCCCCACCGATGATGAGACGCTGAAGGACCTTCAAGACAGCAACCCTGACTACCAAATAGTAGGTGGCAGACGCATGGGAAAAACGAAGAATTTACTTATAACGCTGCTCGGGGACCACCTACCTAGATGGCTTCTACACCGTGGAGGTCTCATTCGAGTATACCCTTTCCATCCCAAAGTAGACGCATGCTTCAACTGCCGGAAGACCGGGCACCGCTCCGATGTGTGCCCTCAACCTAGGCGCCGACGCTGCCCGCGTTGCGGAGAAGACCACGAGCCACCGCCGCAAGGAACGCCACCAACATGCCAAGCACGCTGTATCGTCTGTCAAGGAGGACACATGACGAACAGCTCAAGATGCGAGTACCGCTTCGCCAAAAAGTCTGAACCACTTAACGCAGCACAAGCAGGAAAGACGCTACAAACCGAGTCACCAGCGACGCAGCAAACCTCAAATGACGATAGCCCGCCTGCCTTGGACGAGCGTAACTACCCCAGTTTCGGGACATCACAAACGCCGACGAAACGCGACAGCCGATCGAAGTCACGATCTCGCCAGGGTCAAGCAGCCTCCCACTCTAGGTCCAAATCAAGAACCCGATCATCAAGTCGCATCCCACATGCTGATATATCCAAAGCACCACCAAGCAACCCTAGTGTGGCATGGGCGCAAAGCGCAGCGTCTCCGCTGCCATCATCTCCCCCGCAGCCATCGAAATCGTGCGCCTCAACGCATGACCCGCTCGTCAAGGAACTTACGCAAACAATCAATGCGTTAAAATCCCAAATGGCGACGCAACAAGCTCAGATCGAAGTGCTCCTTGCGCAGAACCGCTCCCTAGAAAGTAAACTGGCAAAGGCCAGCCAGTCCGTGCATAATTCAACTCAACAGCCCCAACCAGCCGCAGCAGCCAAACGCAAAGCAACGACTTCCACGGAAACGCTGCAATCCGAAGAGGACATGACGGCGCGAATTATTGAAATGGTCAACGCATCCGTTGCTGAAGCCCTCCGCACGACAGTCCAAACCACGGTCGTCAACGCCGTTCGTGCCGCCGTAACAGAAGCCTTCGCAACCGTAGACTCACGCCTAACGAACATAGAGACACGGTTCTCAAACATGGAAGCCACCGTAAACAACACCGTTGCCGGATTAGAAGCACTCAGAACTGCCACAGACACCAGTTTTGCAGTAATCAAACAAAGCATGGCCAGAGCACCAGCTATCACACGCAACCGAGTGACCTCTCACTCTTCCACCCAGCACAGCGAACCCACGACGGCCTCAAGTAATGCTCCAGCTGATGCATCATGGCCAGCACCCACTTGACTATATGGCAGTGGAACTGCAGGGGCTTTCGTAAAAAGAAAGCCCACCTGCAGCTACTCGTACAAGAAACACAACTGCCCAATTGCCAAACGCCTCCAGACGTCATCGCACTACAAGAAACAATGGCTTCTGTCTCACTCCCTGGTTACATCGCTTTCCAACAATTCACCGACTCGCACAACCAAGAAGCCCCAAGTACAGGCACGCTCGTCCACAAGAGCCTCACGGCGAAACAACACGACTTAGAATTCTCGGACATTCCACACACGGTCGTTGAAATTCTTCCGCGAAAACGCTCGCACCAATCAGTCTTCATCCTCAACGTATATTGCGCACCCCGGGCACGCGCCGACGACTTCAACCTGCTCTTCCAGAAAACCACATCGCTTTCTCGAGGCGCACAACTGCTTATACTGGGCGATTTCAACGCCAGGCACCCTGACTGGGGCTACCTGCAGGCGAACAAACGAGGCAAGAAGCTATGGCAACTCGGTCAGGACCTCCGGCTCACTCTACTAAATGACCTGCAGCAGTCACCAACCCGCATAGGAAACAGCGTGTGTAGGGACACGTCACCCGATCTCACATACTGCAAGAATATTGCGCAGGCCAGATGGGAGAACACCTGTCAACTCGCTGGTAGTGACCACTACATCATTGCCATCCAGGTACAGACGTCCGCTGGCAAGAGAGTACACAAAGCCCTCGCTCATATCACGGAGTGGCCAAAATTTAGAGACGTCCGTGAAAGTGAAGCCCCAGAACGCATAACAAACCTCAAGGAATGGACAGCCTCCCTAAACGACCACGTGCGACGCACAACGCGCGAAAGTAAAGCAGCAGAGGAAACGCCTGCCACAGACTCTCGTCTTCTCCACATGTGGGACGCACACGCAAGCCTGCTGCGCAGATGGCAGAAGCAGCGCTACAATAAGAAATTGCGTCGCCGCATACAGGCCCTCTCTGAAGAAATTGAGCGACACAGTACCTACCTCGCCCGCCAACAATGGGGCCAGCTGTGCAGCGGACTCAACGGACAGCTAGGCAACAAGAAGACGTGGCACCTGTTACGCCACTTACTGGATCCCGACGACTCGAAAACAGCCGCACGGCACAGACTTAAGCGACTTGTCCACCAACACCCCGGATCAGACGAAGATCTACTAATTGAACTGGCGGACAAATACATCAACCAAGCCCATCAACCAGCGACACCGCTACCACCCTATGAAGGTAAACCAAATCCAACTCTTGATGCCGACATCACAGAAGCCGAAGTGTATGCAGCCATTCTAAAGCTTCGCACAACTTCGGCACCAGGTCCAGACGGCGTCTCGAACAAAACAATCCGCAACCTAGACGCAAGGTCAGTAACTGCCCTTACTGAATATTTCAATGACTGCTGGCATGCCGGAAATATACCAGAAGAATGGAAGCACGCGAAAATAGTGTTTATACCAAAGCCCGGAAAAAAGGCAGACTTATCAAATCTTCGCCCCATCTCGTTAACTTCATGCCTTGGCAAACTATTTGAGCACGTGGTCTTGGCTCGGCTAGAAACACTTGCAGAAGAGCAAGACCTTTTCCCTCCAACCATGCTCGGTTTTCGCGCCCACTTATCTACTCAAGACGCCCTCGTACAAATCTACCACGATTTGTTGAAAGACCCCGTACGTGCGGGCACGCGAGCAATGCTAGGCATAGACCTACGCAAGGCGTTCGATAACGTGACACATGAAGCGATAGCCCAGCACTTGGCTTCAACAAACCCTGGGGAACGTATTTACAACTACGTGTGCTCTTTCCTACAAGGCCGTACTGTGGAACTTTCCTTGATTGACAGCAACGCCACGAAGAGACTTGCCCTATCCAACAAAGGCACGCGACAGGGAGCTGTTCTTTCACCTTTCCTCTTCAACCTTGTAATGAGCCAACTCCCACAGTTACTAGACTGCATACCCAATATCCGACACACCCTATACGCGGACGACGTGACGGTATGGACCACTACTGGCTCCGACGGACAGATCGAGGAGGCACTGCAACGTGCCGTGGACACAGTGGCCGGATACGTCGCGTGTGCAGGTCTCGAATGCTCAGTGGAGAAATCTGAACTCCTCCTTCTTCGTCCTCCTGACTACCGTAAGGTTAAACACCCGCCACTACCAACCATCACTCTCAGAATGGCCGGATCCGAAATACCGATAGTGCAGCACATGCGGGTACTCGGCCTTTACGTACAAGCCGGCAGGGGCAATACCGTCGCACTAGAGAGGCTTGCGGTCACCGTCACTCAGACTGCCCGTCTGTTAGGAAGAATCTCTGCGCGGAAACACGGCATGAAAGAAAAGGAACTTCTCCAGCTGTTAAACGCCTTCGTAACCACAAGAATAACTTATGCCTTACCGTACCTACGACTCCTCCAGGCTGAAAAAGAAAAAGTAGACAGACTTATTCGCACAGTCCACAAGATCGCTTTGGGCCTCTCCCGCACCACATCGACCATGCACCTCCTCAGCCTTGGAATTCACAATACAATAGATGAACTCATCGAGGCTCACCGAACTGCACAAATTGAACGATTGCGTGGTAGTAAAACCGGAAGATGGATACTTCAACGTATCGGAATTCCCTCGTCACCAAGCGGACAAGACTTGATCTCGCTACCGCCTCTCCTCAGACAGCGCTTCATTGTGCAGCCGTTGCCGAAAAACATGCTGGCCGGCATTCATGACGGTAGACGATCAGCCCGCGCCAGAAACCTTCACAATACCTATGGTACGAACACAAAAGTGGCTCACGTCGACGCGGCAAGCTACCCAACCCCCAAACAAGCCTTTGCAATCAACGTCTCGTCGAAACGTACCCCAGTCGATATAGAGCCTACCACGAGGTGCGCCGGCTCCATACGCACACAAGACCCAACCGAGGCCGAAGAAGCTGCCATAGCACTCGCCGCAATGGCCGGTTTTGAAACAATTATCAGTGACTCCAAATCTGCTATCATCCGATTTGCCCGGGGCACTGTTTCCCCAACCACGGCGCGCATCCTCCGTCCTCTGCCCCGAGCGGCACGCAACGCCTCAGGCGACACTACTGCCAGCAGCACCGACGATGACGATCCTCGTTTAATCCAACTCATCTGGGTCCCAGCGCACGCAGGAAACCCGGGTAACGAAGCCGCCCACAGACAAGCTCGAGGACTCGTATGCCGAGCGGTGGGCCAGACTTCGGACCACGATATCGAAGCAACTGAAGCACTCATCACCTTTCACGACATCACACAGTACTACAAGCTATCAAGGCAAACCAGACCACCCCCGCACCCGGAACTAAACAAAGCTCAACAAATCACTTGGCGGCGGCTTCAAACGAACTCATTCCCTTCCCCGTACATATACAGGCACATATACCCTGCCTTATTCACATCTACGTGCACCCTTTGCAAGACCCAGACCGCAACCTTGGATCACATCATCTGGGGATGCAGCACGGACCCTCCCCCACCAAACCTCCTAGGACAGTCACCTTCAAGTGAGGCCTGGGAGAGAATCCTCACGACCACAAGCCTGGACACCCAGCTCCGGGCCATCAAACGCGCTGACGAGGTGGCGACCAGGCATGGCCTGACAGCCCTCGCCACTTAGGAAACCGTCAGCTGCCTTAATAAAGTTGTTTACTACTACTGCTGAAAGATGGAGGACAGATTGTGTTAGAAAAACTAGCCACTCTATTTACGAGGTGTCTCCTGACGGGAAAAGTACCAGAGTCTTGGAAGAACGCTAACATCATCTTAATACATAAGAAAGGAGATGACAAGGACTTGAAGAATTACAGGCCGATCAGCTTGCTCTCTGTAGTATACAAGCTATTTACAAAGGTAATTGCTAGCAGAGTAAAGAAAACATTAGAATTCAATCAACCAAAGGAACAAGCAGGATTTAGAACAGGCTACTCAACAATTGACCACATTCATACTATCAATCAGGTAATAGAGAAATGCTCAGAGTATAACCAACCACTATACATAGCCTTCATATATTACGAGAAGGCGTTTGATTCAGTAGAAATATCAGCCGTCATGCAGACACTGCGGAATCAGGGCGTAGATGAAATGTACATAAACATTCTGGAAGAAATCTACAGGGGATCAACTGCTACCACAGTGCTTCATAAAAAAAACAACAGAATACCAATAAAGAAGGGTGTAAGGCAGGGGGACACAATCTCCCCAATGCTATTCACTGCGTGCTTTCAGGAGGTTTTCAGAAGCCTAGAATGGGAACAGTTAGGGATAAGAGTTAATGGAGAGTACCTCAGTAACCTGCACTTCGCCGATGACATTGCATTGATGAGTAACTCAGGGGACGAATTGCAACTCATGATTACGGAGTTAGACAGGGAGAGCAGAAAGGTGGGTCTTAAAATTAATCTGCAGAAAACGAAAGTAATGTACAACAACTTCGGAAAGGAGCAGCGCTTTGCGATAGGTAATAGTGCACTTGAAGTTGTAAAAGACTATGTCTACTTAGGGCAGGTAATAACCGCAGAGCCGAACCACGAGATTGAAGTAACTAGAAGAATAAGAATGGGGTGGAGCAGATTCGGCAAGCACTCTAAAATTATGACAGGTAGATTGCCACTATCCCTCAAGAGGAAGGTATATAACAGCTGTATCTTGCCGGTACTTAACTACGGAGCAGAAACCTGGAGACTTACTAAGAGGGTTCAGCTTAAATTGAGGACTACGCAGCGAGAAATGGAAAGAAAAATGATAGGTGTAACCTTAAGAGACAAGAAGAGAGCAGAGTGGATTAGGGGACAAACGGGAGTTAAGGATATCATAGCTGCAATAAAGAAGAGGAAATGGACATGGGCCGGGCATGTAGCACGTAGACAGGATAACCGCTGGTCATTAAGGGTCACCAACTGGATTCCCAGAGAAGGGAAGCGGGGTAGGGGGAGACAGAAGGTTAGGTGGGCAGATGAGATTAAGAAGTTTGCGGGTATAAATTGGCAACAGCAAGCACAGGACCGGGTTAACTGGCGGAACATGGGAGAGGCCTTTGTCCAGCAGTGGACGTAGACAGGCTGATGATGATGATATATATATATATATATATATATATATATATATGTGTGTGTGTGTGTGTGTATGTGTGTGTGTGTGTCTGTGTGACGCAGGAGGCGTGATGGCTGTATGATGAACCATTTATTTGTCTTCGTCTTCCTCCTTATCTACCATTCCACCACACCATTCTCGTGTGCTTCGTCACACCCTTCCCCCCTCCCCCGAGAGAAACGTAGGTGCAGGGGGCGGATGATATCGTTTAAGTCTCCCGACATGAACGATGTCAGTCTGGCGACCGAGTGGAGCCACGCTGCGGTCGATCTCGTAGTTAACTGCCGATATCTTGCGTATGATCGTATAGGGTCCTTCCATGATTGCGCTGAGTTTGCCGCGGTTCGGGTGCCAGGGTGTTTCATATAGAATAAAGTCTCCCACTTGAAGCTCTAATGGAAGGAACTTCTTCTCATATATGATCTTGTTTTTCTCGTGATATGCTGCTGAATTGCAGACTGCGTTTGTACGAGCTTCCTGCAGATTTTCGGTAACGCCTGGAAGAAGATAGGGATACGATGGTGTGCCATACATAAGAAAGCAGGGTGGGTAGCCTGTGACTTCGTGAGGCGTTCTATTGTACTCGTCGACAACGTCCGAGAGGAGACGCGGTCACGGTTTTCGGGGTTCATCGTTGATCTTGCATCGGAGGCGAGTAACGATCGTCTGATTAGTGCGCTCGTTTAGGCCATTACACTGCGGGCGTTGTAAGCTTGTTAAAAGCTGATGAATATTGTTGTGCTTGAGGAACTGCTTAAATTTGCCGGCAGTGAATCCTGTGCCGTGGTCGGAAAGGAACTTCCGCTGCTTGCCAGCAGCGAAGATACTCTTCAGGCAAGAGATGTATGCGTCGCAAGTCTTATTCTTGTGTGCGGAAGCCCAGACATAACGGGTGGCATGATCAACGGCTAAGTGAATGAATGAGCCGTAGTTGCCAAAACCTCCGATAGTGTCCATGGCCAGGAGATCAAATGGGGAACCGCTGGTGGCAAAGACTCCAAGGAACCAAATCGTTTGTTCTTCGGTTTCTTGCAGCGCTGGCAGGTATCGCAGTGGCGTATGTACTCGCTCACGTCGGTGATGATGTCGGGCCAATAGTACTGTGGAGAGAGAAGCCGCAGCGTCTTCTTTACCCCGACATGACCGAAAGCGTCATGAGCTTTTTGGAGAAGAGAAGACCGGAGGGCAAAAGGCACATAGACTTTTCGTATTCCCCTGCGTGTCACTATACTGAGTCCGTTCTCAATGGTATGCTTTCCGGGTGGTTTGTCGTTGTCATGCTTTCGCAGTTGCTCAGCAGATAGGAGTTGAACTACCGGGCTTCGAGATAGTGCATCAGCTTCAATGTTGTCAATGCCCTTTTGGTGTTTGATGTTCACGTCGTACATGAAGAGTTTCAGGGACCACCGGAAAAGTCGGCCTCGGGGATTCTTGATGCTTTTAAGCCATTGCAACGCTGCGTGATCTGTGATCACAGTGAAAGGTTTCCCGTGTAGATAGCAGTGCCATTTATCGATGGCGTCAATAATTGCCAAACATTCGAGTTCTGTGATGGCGTAATTAATTTCGTGTTTTAGTAACTTCCGTGAATGGTATGCGATTGGGCGCTCTCTACCTTCATCATCAGCCTGCTTCAAGACGGCGCCGATACCTCTGATAGATTCATCGCAGTATAGCACACAAGGCTTAGTGGCATCGTAGATGTTAAGGATTGGCTCTTCTGTCACGCATTTCTTGAGCTGAGTGAAAGCCAGTTCACACTCCGCATCCCAGTTCCAGGTGGCGTCTTTGCTGAGCAGGCGCGTCAGTGGGTGCGCGATTTGACTGAAGTGGTCGATGTATCGCCGGTAAACATTGACGGTGCCGAGAAAACGCTGCAACTCTTTAGGGCGTGATGGTGTCGGAAACCGTAGGATCGCGTCCACGTTGCTTTGTTTTGGAGTGACGGTGCCATGCGAAACCTTGTGTCTCAGGTACTCAATGGAGGTTCGAGCGAATTGACATTTCTTTAATTTCAGCTTGACGCCTTCGCTTTTGAAAGCTTTCAAAATGCCCTCCAGATGCTTCAGATGGTCTGGAAACGTGTCAGAGTGGACAACAATGTCATCGAAGTAATTCGTGACGTTCTACAAACGGTGTTTTGCCAATACGAATTTCACAGCCTGTTCGAAGGTGGCCGGAGCATTCCGAAGGCCAAAAGGCATGACGAGCCACTCGTAGTGACCGGTACGTGTGACAAACGCCGTTTTCGGAATGTCATCAGGGTGAATCTTCAGGTGCTAGTAACCTGACGTTATGTCTAATCTCGAGAAATACGTAGATTTGCCCAGAGAATCGAGAACGTCATCGATGCGAGGGATGGGCTGATAATCAGGCACCGTCAATTCGTCCAGCTTGCGGTAGTCGATGCAGAAGCGCGTGCGTCCTTCCCCTTTTTTCTCTGCCAGAAGTGCTGGTGCAGCGTATGGGGAGGTAGATAGTCGTATGTCACCTTGCTTGAGAAGCTCATTGATCTGTCTGTCCATTTCAACGCTGTAAGTTTCTGAGCATCGATAGGAAGCTCTACCAATGGGAACATTGTTGTTGAGATGAATGCGATGCATTTCGCCGTTGATGCACCCAATGTCTGTCTGCGACTTGGAAAAAAATGTCATCGTACTTGTGGATAAGCTGCTTCAATGCCAACTGTTGAGTTTTATTTAGATCACAAACTTCAACACCTTGCAAAGACACGCCCTTGTTAACCGTGGTTTGGTTCTGTGTACGAGAATGGAGGATGTCTTTCCCTTGGCGTAGAGTCATAGTGTCAAGGTCCAGCGACAAGCTAAACAGGCAAGCACTATCCAAGCCAAGAAGTAAGTTGCTCTTCATGCCTTGTAGAACATGAGCCTGAATTTCTCTTGTCACTTTTCCTATCTGTACCTTTAGATTAATGTGACCCAAAGTTTTGGTAGATGATGTGACTTGTTGAACTGAGATGCATGAATTCCTCATTATTTGCAGGTGAAGTGCCTTCAGCACTGCTTCGTTGATAGAGGTAATCGTAGCTCCGGTATCAAGTGTAGCGCTGACATGGTACCCGTTAATGAGGGCATCAAAATGAATTACATGAACTCTGGGTCGCCCTCCTCGTTTCCCTGGTTGGTGGAGAGGGCGGAAATGCTTGCGCGTCGTGGGCATTCATTATGCCAATGCATCTGTTGGGGTAAGCCATCCATCGCGCAGTGTTAGCACTCACGCACGGGTGTTCGTACCGGGGAATCACGTGGACGCTGACTAGTTCTGTCACTTGTTACGTTAATCTGTGTATTCCTCCTTGTTCTATTCCTTGTTATTCTGTGTATTACGTTAATCTGTGTATTCCGTTAATCTGTGTTAATCTGTGTGATCGTTAGCTGGTGGAAAGCGATGTAACTTCATTCTCTGCATGGTTGACTCTACACGAAGTGCAGCTGTAAGCCATGCCTCTGGTGTAGACGAGGTAAGACCAGTAAGCGGCATCTCCATATGCGCAGGAAGGCCCCTTCATCAGTCACTCATCATCGACGCAGTTCCCCAGAAGACGCCCTGACCGTGCATTGACTACCGAATCATCGCCTAAGCGGACAACGACCAGCACCATGACAGAACCATCGGCTGACCTCGACATCCCCAAGTACACCGGATCAGAGGACGACGGACGCGTACAGGACTGGTTCAACCTGTTCGAACTCCACGCCGCCGCTGCATCCTGGTCGGAACGGGAGATGATCATAAACATAGCTTCACTGACTACATCTCCGGTGAGGCATTTGAGTTTTACCTCACCCACATCTTTGAAAATGACGAGTCATGGCAAAAGATCAAAGAAGAGATGTTCACTAGTTTTAAAGACTATGACAAAGACCGACTCATTGCCAACCATCTAGAGACAACCGCACACTATCGTCAATTTCCTAAGCAGTTCTCAACCATTCGAAAGCCCAGCGCGCATCGACAACTGCCTCAAGACGAAGTGGCACATGAGTTTACTTTCAGAAGACCATGCGCGTTTTGGGAAACACCTAACCACCAAGCGCGCCTCCCTCCTGCACGAAAGCCGGCATTTCGAAAGTCCTCACTTCAACCTATGACGCGATACGTTGCCCACCGACCTGATGCTCTTAATTCTTCGTCTCGCATACGCGGTCCACCACGCGGTTTTCCATCATGCGGTTTTTCAAGCGCTCCTATCGCTCACCATTCGCCTCATAAGGACGCCGCGACCTCGGTAGACGACGTAACGCTTCACGAAAATACCCTGTCAAGCCACGCTCTTTTCGGACATGTTCATTCATCACAGTGCGGTGCACACACACTGGACAGTCGAAGCAAAGCAGAAGGCTCAGACGCATCGAACGTCGCAAGCTGCCAGGCGCAAGAACCACTCGCAGTGAACTGCGAAGAAACCCCTGAAGAGCTTCGAGTCGTTTCTGCGGCACCACAGACTTGCCAAAATCTGCAGTTAAAACCTGGTAATGCCACGTCACCTGTGGTATCCCCATACAGTGCTTACAGCTCCAAGAACCAAAAAATGCAGAAGTAATACATACACCAAACCTCGCACGCAGCTGTCTGCCCGAAGCGTCCATACTGGAACACCTTACCAAAGTCTTTGAAGAGCATAATGATGGCACATTACCAACTATGCCTGATAAGCAAGACACCAGCTCACCATGCATCAGCTGTCTACAGGACGCGTCAAACCTCGAAGGAAATGAATGCCCGATTCCAGAAGGAGCGCCACTACAGCCATCTCCTGAGCAGCACCAGCAAAGCAAGCAAAACGAAGTTCACCAACTCAGAAAACAACGAGAGAGACAGCAACGAGGGCATCGGCGAACGCCAAATTCAATGGAAGAGCGTTCACCAGGTGAAGAACATCGAAAAATAAGATCTCCAAACCAACAAGACGTCAGACACTTTCGGACAAAGAAAAGTCGCCAGAAACGCTTCCAGCGCCTGCTATTCCGCCGACTGCAACACCACAGAAAGCGCCGAGAAAGACGCGGAAGCACTGCTTGCAAACCGCAAGCACTCAGGCACTCCATCACAGTCTGTCGAGAAGCACGCAAGCAAGAAGCATCGGAATTGCACCATTCACGGCGAAAAATACAACCCCGACGACATCCGAGCAGCCGATGCAACAAGGCGTTCCAACATTGGTCAGCCCGAACAAGAGTTCTAGCAGTACTGTCAGTATCCACGTGTATCCCGCTCTGTCCGGAACGCAACAGTCAGCCTCGCCCACCAGAGTTGTTATAGAGTTCACCGGACTGCTCCCTCGGGCTTGAAGATTTAAAGAGACTGTGGAACTCTGTCGGGACGTGATACTGTGAATTTGGACATTGTCTGTTTATTGGCTTCTTCAATTTTTCGTAGGTTATAAACGGTGCCATCTTTCGGGGGGAGGGGGAATCGTGTGACGTATGAAGTGATGGTAGATAGAAGCCGAGGAGGAAGAAGTGCAGAACAGAATAAACATGGGGTATGAGCCAGGCCACGTCACCTATTCATCATAGCGTCACACACACACACACACACACACACACACACACACACACACACACACACACACACACACACACACATATATATATATATATATATATATATATATATATATATATATATATATATATATATATATATATATATATATATATATATATATATATATATATTGTGACGGGGTGAGAGTAGGCAGAGAGGGTAGAAATATATTTACAGATTGTACACGGAGTACACAGTGTCTTTGAACCAAGATGGCGGAGTGGCAACAACAACACGAGCTTTTTTTCAATCGTCATCTTCGTTGCCTTTATGGTGGATTCGTTGATGTTAATTATGACTTGTATAATATAGCCACCACCGGTGAAAGCGCCGTCTCGGCGCTTAATTAGGCGTGCGATCCTGCGCAGAGAAGTAGGGCTTAAGGCGGGAACCGTGTACAATATCAGTGGACAGCAGAGACGATGAGGATGGAGTGTTCAAGGGCGCGATCTCATTAGTGACCTCGATCAGTTGGCGCAAGACTTTGTAAGGCCCGTTGTAGCGAGCGAGGAACTTCGAGGACAGGCCAACATGACGAGAGGGAGTCCAGAGCAAGACTAACGATCCTGGGGAGTAAGAGACAGCTCTGTGACGGCTGTCATAGCGATTCTTTTGAAATAGCTGTGACGCAGAAAGACCATCCCGAACAATCTGGTGGGCCACTCGAGCCCGAGTATTTGCATCGCGAGCGCATTCGGTAGGAGTGTCAGTAGGAGTGTCGCCCCTAAAAAGAGTAACCTAATAGCAGCGCACCACTGGAGTTGTTGGCACGACAGGAATGACATATTACACGCCGTCAGATATCTTGTCAGCGTGCTGTACCCATCAAGCTAATGACAAGACATTTGCAACAACTCAGGTGTTCTTGGTGGAAGGCATGATCGAAAGCGGGAAAACTTCGTAAATCCAAAACGCCATCCACCAGCTACTAAAGATTCGTACAAGCCAAAGTTGACCGACTCAAATGTTACAAAGTCCTCAACACCATGCGTACAAGGACCCGACGGAAGCAAAATGAAGAAAAAATTGGCAGATCTCACGTACAGTGGGAGTTGATGATATGCGAAGCATGAATGAGAAATGTTGATATGTCACTTCAAAATCAGTACAGCGTTACGAGGTGGATGTAAATGATGCCGTACATGACTTCCGTGTCATGATTATCATGTTTGGATGTGTCGTTTACCTTCGTCATCTATTCACGTCATGTGATACCAAATTTACTATATGTGAAGCTTGCGAAACGGCCGTGAGCATGCTATGAGCGTGGTATGTTGCATGTTTTACATGACACACGTGTCAGGATTGTCATGTTTGCACCAGTCATATATTTCGTCATCTATTGACGTCACGTAACACCAAATTTGGTATATGCGGAACTAGCAAAACTGCCGCGAGCACTTCATGAAGGGCCCAAAGTACTCCAATGTAGCGTTGACGTGCTCGCACACTAGGCAGGGCAACGTTACGTTAGCGAAACGCGAGCACTCTATAGTACGACGCCAGACGCGACCGTCGTCTCATGTTGTTACACGACACGCATGTCGTGATTATCATGTTCGGATGTGTCATTTACCTATGTCGTCCGCTCGCGTCACGTAATACCGAGTTTGGTACGTGAAGCTAGCGTAACGGCCACGAGCGCATTATGAGTGTGGCATGTAGTCATGTTGTTACATGACACGCATCTCATGTTTATCATGTTTGCACCAGTATCATAGATTCGTCATCTATTCACGTCCCGGAGTACCAAGTTTGGTATAACTGAAGCTAGCGTAATGGCCGCCGGCGCAACATGAGCGTAGCATGTAGTCATGTCGTTACATGACACGCAACTCATGATTATCATGTTTGCACCAGTCACATTACCTCGTCGTCCATTCACGTACCGTAATACCAAATTCTGTATATGGGACGCCAGCGAAACGGCCGCGAGCGCATCATGAGCGTGACATGTAATCATGTTACATGACACGCATGTCATTATTTTCATGTTAGGGTCTGCCGCTTGTGTTCGCCATGAAATCATGGCATATCACACCAGTTTTGCAAAATGCCATGTGAACGAAACCACCCCAAGAGCTGCTGGATCATGAAATGTAAATCATGACATTCATGACATACATGTCAGTCTTCATGTTGTGACTAGTCAAATATGTTGAAAATACCGTTATCGAAACGGCAGGAGGACTAGAAGTCGTTGGCAGCTAGATAGATATATACGCTCAAAGTCAGCGAAGTTCGCAAAAAAATGCTTTCCATTTAAAAAACTTGACCCCGCATCGGCACGTTAATCTGCAAATGTCATTGAAAGACAATATTCTTGCGTGTGAAGAGAGTGAACAAGACATTTATTTGATATTCTGCGCAAGAAAATCGGTGAATGGTATTCTGGAGGCGCTGCGTTAGACTGCCTCGAGCGTGCAGCGTAGGCGAACGAGCGCATCAAGTCACGTCACACGTAAGAGATGAGCGCCATCTGGCAGTTATCTTAGAAAACAAAACGCGTGGCTTTGAGACGGGTGTGCGCGCCCATCTCAGAGGTGATAAGGTGTAGAACGCAAGGCGACGGGTAGGTGCCACCACCGTCTCGTCTTAGAAAAGCATTGGAAACTTTCGCTTTTCCGTGCAAGCGTTGCATGGTCAGTGCAGCGTGATAAGCGCTAAGGTCCTTAAAATTACTTATGTATACCTCTCCTAGTAAGAGACGCACATGCAGAATATTTACGTGTTGTTATGGTGCCGCAGACATGCGCAATAATTGCTTTTTAATTGACAATTGCACAAACATGAACACTCAACCTTGAGCAACTTTGGTGGGCGCTGCGGATGGGGTCGGCCGTTTCAAGTACCCGATGCCTGGACTGGACAAACAGAAAATTGTACATAGAGACAGACAGGCCAAAATTTTTGCGTCGAAGGTCCCCAAGAAAGACTATCGTCCTTGAAAAACGGTGCTGAGCGTTCGACGCAGTCGGGTGACGGGACCCGAGTTTCGACGCTCTAGGACGCGGTCCACGAGTTGAAGCAACGGGCTTCCCGAGGCCGCTGACGTGCTCCACCTCCGACGCTTATCCTCGGCTCCGCGTTCCTCCTGAACTCCTACAAGGCGTTGCCAACCTCCTTGAAGCCATTCTGCATCGCTCGTCATCTCGAGTCGTAAATAAGCGTCGAAGCTACTCAGCGCCAGTGTCAAAGTACTTTCTTCCCTTCGTCTGTATTTTCGTGGCCACATCCAAGAAGCGTATACCTACCCACACACGCTAGCAGAACATAGCACATCTTTGTATTACATAGCAAATAGGTGAGCGATAGGGTGAGCATAACCTTCTATAGTGCAGTGTAGCGAGAGAGAGAAATGCAGGTGAGGAGCAGGGTACAGCATAACAAGGGATGGTAAATGAGAGTGAGGGTAAGTGGGCCCGGCACCACACTTTCTTCAGCCTTCGAACCATTTATGCTAAGCAACCTTTTCACGCCGAGAATAAGACCTTCAGCCATGTTCATGTTGCTATACATATTACGGGCAACAACAACGCTCATGGCCGAAACAAAATGCAACAAG